>UYYA01000396.1:0-60987 GCA_900624975.1 Angiostrongylus costaricensis
TTAAGAAGATCAGTTGAGAAAACCGTCGGTGATGCTACCGGGTCCTGAATTTGTGTCTGATTTCATGATTTCTGTCTCAATTCGGGCTTCAGAAGATAGGATCTCGAGTGGTTTTCCTTCAGTGGGCCTTTCGAGGTCCGAGATGGGGAATGTGGAACGACGAACCTTGGCAAAGAAGTTTTTCGTTATCAATTCCACATCATGGCGGAATTTAGTGATAGTTCCATCTTCGTTCATTAAAGCGGACAGAGAGACATTATGGTCGCATTAATTTCGACGGCATTCTTATATAATGCTGGAACCGCACCTGTCAATAAGATTTTAGTTATACTGCTAATCAAATTATAGTGATTGCAGTAACTAGTCGCAGCGCACTTCTTTTTGATCTCACGAAGTTTTTTCCCACTGTTGCTTGACTATTTTTTCAGCGATTCGTTTCTTTGATTCTACATAGTACATTTCTACTTGGTAGTATCGTTGAAAACTGTTTTCCAATATAGTTCTATATGATCGTGTTGACAGGAGGTTGGTATAAAACTTTTGCTCGACTAGCTTCTACCATCTTTGTCATCTTCACAGACGCGTTGATCCGTGTCAGTACTCCAAACTGGTCTTTGCCACGATGTAGGTGCTCGTTGAGGCGACGAGTCGATTGCAGTGGAGAGAGTACCTCTCGAATGCTTAGCTTCAAAATCAAAACAGGAGGGTGTTCCCACACTGGACTACCTAACAATCACCACGAATACGCCTGCGCTAAAATGGCTGACTCCACCTTTGGTATCATTTCATACAGAACCAATAGAATTAAAGGCTTTATACGGAAACGTAATTTTTTCGCGTCCTTCCGGCGAGAGAAAGCCATTATTCTTATTCATTATTATTATTGGTGACTAGCAGTTGATAATGCCCACTAGTCTTTGATGAGGTCGTTGGAGACGAAACATGGTGCGGTGATCAGATTCTGCATGAGGTGACCAGATGGGAAATAAGTGAGTATATGAAGAAGCTAAAAGGTCCAACATTTTGTAACGTAACTTTTTTTCATGAATGACAAAGGTACTGTAATCTAATTGACGTATTCGGTTTTTCTGAATGTTCCCGTATCTTTTAGAGAGTAGAGCGTAAATATCGGGGTCTGAGGAGACCGTTCTATTGTAATACGTAGAGAGCAAGAAACAATATCTATGGCTTTTCGAAGGCTTGCTCCTGTTGTCCTTTCCCAGTTAATTTCTGTGTAACCAGAGCTTTGATCGCCTCTCACCGGTTGTCCTTCCGCCCAATGTAGTAGACGGAAGGGCCCAGTATGTGGGCCACTGATCAGGTTAGGAATGAGAAATACGCAACGTTATCCGAAATTACGTCATTTGCTCTTCCTCACTGCTTTGTTGCTGTCATCTATGTAGTTTTTCGATGTCAAATTTTTTCACAGCAGTATTTTATCATAATTCCTGAAGATTTTACTTTTGTGACTCAAACAATAGAACCTGTTGTCGACGTTTTGGGTAAGAAAATAAACACTTTTGCGTTATTTCTAAACTCAAGCAGTAGTCTTACCATTACCATCCAAACATACCAAATTCACCACTCAAAACGTAAATAGATAGATGAGCAATAAAGCTTTCGACGTTGATCAATTCCTAAAGAATGCAGCATTCATTCGACATAAACAAGTATCGGAAGAGGTCACTAGTGCCTTGAGCAAACATCTGGCCTGGACAATGAATTGTTGTGCCCATCGGTGTATCAAGTTAGTGCTGCTATCCTTCTAAATAATTTTGATGCCAGTTTACTCATCTTGGAGGGATGGAAGGCTTGGTTTGGTTCAAGGTGTGAGATTGAAGCAAGAACAGGGTGTTAGTTTCCAGAACAGTTGTAATTACTGCGCTACAGACGCTCACGTTTTCTATATCAAACATTATTTTGCTTTCTAACGACTATTCTAAATCGTTTTTCTAAGCTTTTTGCCACACTAACATTTTGATCCGAAGTGTAGAGAAGTTAACGGCTCACTCAGTTTCTCTATGCTATTTTTTCATGTTGCTCTTCTTCACAGTAACATTAGGGTGATGGTGCAACTACGCAGAGGCGTAAATCTTCGAAGTTATCGTTGTAGTTGAACATCTGGGAAAACTGCTTATTCTCTTTGTACTGTCATAGAAGCTACACTTCATCCCAATTTACTTTTGTCGCTTTATTTAAAACTGGCTTCTCAAATATTGCAAATACATTTGCATGTGGATAAACGTGTAGGTGCGTATTAATGGTGATTTACGCATTTTAGAGTTTTATTGGGATGAATGATAACTTTGTTTTACAACAACCTCGTGCTAGTCGAGTATAAAAACAAAAGCTTTAGCTCTCGGCGTTGATCAATCCTTAAGGGAAGCTCCATGCATTCGACTTCAATAAGCATTGTGTGCAGGTGATTCAATGCATATCTGGCTTTTACAATTACTCCTGGTGGCCTACCGATGCATCGAGCCAGTGCTGCTATCCTCTCAGAGAAGTTTAGTATCATTTTGGCGACTCCGTAGCAAGAGAAGGCCATTGCCGCGGGATTTACCCCATGTATTTGTCGCAGGGTGCCTCCAACCACTGCACCACACGCGTCCCTATTAGACCAGTAATCTAAGAAAATGTTGGCCTTTCTAGCCAAGGTTTTATGGAATCAGGCTTTTAAGATGCAGTAACTTCTTGTTGCAGTGGCTGTTGTTTTACAAATGCATTAGATATTTTACACTGGCCGTTACGATATATCCCTTCTTTACGTACTCCTCCTTGTTGGCTAGCACAAGGGAATTTTAAGGTTTTATATCCACGATCTTCGCTCTGTGCTCTGCTATTGATAAATACCTTTCACGTCAGCTTATAACCACATGGGGATATCTTCTGGCTAAAGATACTAAAACGAAATAGGTTCATAGCAGCAGCATGAGGCTCTTCGTGTTTCCTCTGCTAGCGACGGTCACTGTGTTCTGGTGCACGTGGCCAACTAATGCAAACGTTACTGGTTCTCACGCACTTGATAGCTAATACTCTTATCGTCGTCACGACATTTATTTTAGTAGACTTGTTTCCCAGTGTAATGTACAATGGTGGTCGCTTCATTTGTAAACGAACATCGAAAGGCACTCTCGCAATTCCTATGCCAGGCACGATTCGTCCCGCTAATACTGCCGTAATGCCCTAGCCTGGCTTGGCCTTCCCAATGTGGTGGTGCCGGATAGCTCCGATCAATACAGTGTTTCTTCAATCCTTACAAATCAAACAGAATGAAGACGACCATGTTCATTAAAGTTTGTTTTCTAAGCTGCCTCTCGTGTAGCAACTGTGGGCTAGCTCAGGAAATGCAGTAAATTCTGGAATTCGATAGCACTATCTCGTTCTTCTCATGTCGATCCATGCAAATGTGTTGATTTTTTTCGGGTTATTGGTAGCGCCTCTTCGAAACCCCAGTTCGTTTGCGAAGTAGATTCTACTTTACAAACTTAATTTTCGGAGTAGCACACCATAGAGAGATGATCTTATACAAAATAAAGTTTAATCTCTGAATGAAATCGTTCAGGCGTTGGTTCATGTGTGCCTCTGCTTATCCTTCTGTGCTGGTGTTCTGAATCTTTTCCTTCCTCGCTTTCATCCTTGTCCGCTGATTTATTTCTAATATTTGAAATCATCATCAAAAGCAAAATATAGAAAAGCCAGAATCTGTACGGAATGGCAATGGAAAGATAGTTTCTAGAATTTTTTAAAAATTTCTTTATAAGGCCACTCTGTCTTTCTTGTTTGTTTTTTGTTTTTTTTGCTATCCATCGGCACTTGTGGCAACTGAAGACTGCGAAATGTCTTCTTTTTGATACTTCCCTCCATTAACAAGCCCTGATTACACTTTTTCGTTTTTAGCTCTCCAAGTCTACAATAAACGACGATAAGACTAAACTAATTGAGGACTTACAGACTCGACAGACTTGTGGGAGAGACTCGGTCCTAGCTCTTTAAACAATATACATATACTCCAAATTTAGATTCCATTTTGTAATTTGCCTTTTATTTAAACTTAATAAAGAACTGATATGGAGTATCGAAAAAATTTTCAACGGAACAACCAGACATTGTGGAACGCCAACGTGACCTGCTGGATGAGTATTTCGCTAGTTCAATTGCTTCACCGTCTCAAAGCTGAAAATGATTGATGTGCACGAAAAGTCGAGCAATTATTTGTGATGAAATAAATAAATCTGCTGATTTTCAGCGGAACATCCAGGACGTAAGCAAGATCTGATTTTGGCACCCATCCAGCGCGAATGTTTGCTTTTACACTTTTACCAAGTTAAGGATAAAAAGGTAAAGCTCTCGGCATTGATCAATCGATGTGGGAAGCGCCATGCATTCGACTTCACTAAGTATCATTGGAGGTGATTGAATGCATATCTGTCCTTTACAATGACTCACGGTGGCCTACCGATGTATAGAGCCAGTGCTGGTATCCTCCCAGACAAGTCTGGTACCAATTCGCCGACCCCGGAGAGAAGGAATGCTTGGTGAACTATGGGCGCGGGGATCGATTCCACGTGTGCGTTACAGGGCGCCTCCAACTACCGCGCCACACCTTCACCAAGTTGAGCCGTTTTATATTATAAGTTATGGTTAATTATGTTATAAGCTGCTTCGCAATCACTGATTTTTTAAAGCTGGTGTGGTGACTGAGTCACTGCCTTCAAATTGGAAGCATAGGAAAAATGTGCTCTTAGCGCTTAAGAAGAGCGGATGCTACAATGTCTTCTACTCACATCGAAGCTTTTTGCCATTATTAAACGCCTTATATGACAAGCATATTGCCTTCGTTCGAAAGAGCGGAAAAATAGCGATGTTTTACCTTCTATTTTCTGCCTACTACAATTTTCACGGCAGGGTACTAAGCGAAATACAACCACAATGTTGCTGAGAAATTCGCAAAGCTCTGGACCGCAGGTGTCTATGGTGGGCTAACGAACGCGCTATTGTCCTTTCCGGGGAGTAACGCGTTCACCACCACACCATGCGGATCTTTTCACCAGATCTTGATGTGGGCTCCCAAGATCAAACCCGTTGACGGCTGATTGCTGATGGCGCTGATCGATAGAACTAGCTGAGAGACAGGCGAAACGAAGGACCCACATGGTGTGGTGGTGAACGCGTTACTCTCCGGAACGTTCGTTTCCTAGAAAAAATAGCTTCAATAAGATGAAATCGGTTCACCCTTAAAATCGACAGACCATAGGAATAAAAGCGCCTCACTACACTGCAAGTATTCTTTTTCTTTCGGCTTTTTGTCATTCCGCTTTAAGCAATCCGGTTAGAAGGAAGCAACGCGAAAACATCATAAAGTATTCCTTCTTTGATGAGCTTACACGAGGTTGATAATGATATTTAATTATTTTCCGCCAACGTTTCGATGTCTTCGTCTTCCTCAGCGCCGATGATCGAAATAAAATAAAATTCCTAGGTTTCAGAAAAGATTTCCAAAAATGTGCCCAGCACAAGACATTTCTACTGTTTTTCGATGAGCAAATATGTTGTTATTTTAGTATTTAGTCAATGACACACCACAGCTGACGCTTAGAGGCTTTCGCGTCCTTCAGTCTAGAATGGGCAAATTTACACACAATCTATCCAGCCAAATTCTTTCATGTGCTCAGCAGATAAAACTTAATGCGTAATTACAACTGATTATGCTGAGATATTTGCAAAACTCTAGATCGCGGATATCTGCGATGTGGATCGAACACGTATCATCCTTTCCGGGGACTAATGCGTTCACCAGCACACCATGCGGGTCCTTTCTTTCGCCTTTCTCGCAGTTTTTTTTCTATATACCGGTGCCACTAGCACTCATTATCAACCTCGTGTAAGCTCATCAAAGAAAGAATACATATTGATTGGTGACACCGAGGTTCAAGGAAAGTCGGTTTCGAAATATTACTACGCTTTGTGCTAGCTGATAATAACACCGACTTCTGCACGATGTACGCGATGATTATGTCCGGGAGAAAAACAAGTTGTTATCACCGGACATTACCATTATATCCACCATCAGCATCGTGTATAAAAGGGCATCACTGAGTAAGGACGCCTCATTCGAGGAGATGGCTCACTGAAGAAGACCTGGCTCGACACGAAGGCGAAGCTGCCACGTCGAGACGAATAGCAAGCGAGGACCATCGACTCGGATCATCGGCTCTGACGAAGACGAAGGCGTCGAAACGTTAGCCGAAAATAAACATCATTATCAACCTCGTGTAAGCCCATCAAAGAAGGAATACATATTGATTGGTGATACCAAGGTTCAAGGAAAGTCGGATTCGAAACATCATAAAGTGTTGGTTATGCCCAGTGTGACCACATACACCTCATTTTGCTTGCGTTAGTGTTCCTTGGTCTTGAAGTCTTTAAGGTGTACAGTTGTTTTCTTCTCAGCAGAAATGTTTGGACATCTTTGATCGTCACAGAGATTGTTTTAAAAATAGATGTGTTTTTTTTAAATGTCTTAAAAATAATTGACATTGTTTATTTAGAATAAATAATTACTTTATGTCGCAAACTGAGCCTATGACGTGCACCAAGGCTGCCGCATTGTCTAGCTTTTTTCGTAACACATTGTAAGATGTGCAATTCTAAACAGAAGTACATGACACATTTTTCGATAAACAATTAAACAATAGCTAAACATTTTATTAAAGCACCGCCAGCCTAAGCTGAGTCGCCGTAGTGTAACATCACTCTGTATGGGCATCGAAGTCTGTTAGCGGCTTTGTTGAACAAAAGACTGGGTAGCTCTTGCAGCGCTATATCACAGTTGGGATACATGGATGTTAACTCTCAATCTAAGACTGGAGCGCTGCTGAAAAAATTGAGAAAAGAATCCAAAGCATAAGAAGTCACTCTTCGTCGTAGGTTCTACTAAAACTTACCTTTTCATGCCGTTTTCTCATGTATTACGAAAAATCACCCAATTCTCAAACAAACTGATAAAGTGTATTTCTCAAATGACAGCCCGCTGAAATAGAACAGCAGCACTGCTTTTTCATGCTTTCTGTCTCTATATACTGCTATTCATATTAAGTAGTGCCAAGCTACGGAAAAAATGGCGAGCGTAGAGCAGTGGTCGGAGGCGCCTTGCAACACACAAGTGGAATCGATCTCCGCTCCCATGGTTCCATCCCACCGGGGTCGGCAAATCGGTACCAGACTTGTCTGGGAGGATAGCAGCACTGGCTGGTTACATCGGTAGGCCACCGCGAGTCATTCTAAAGGCCAAATGTGCATTCAATCACCTCCAAACAATGCCTAATGAAGTCGAGTGCACGGCGCATCTCTCAGGGATTGATCAACACCGAGAGCTTTATCCTTTTTACTTTAGTATCGGACGGCGTTAACATTTCAGTGAAGCGATTTTGCTCACCACTGGCCTCCGCAGGAAATACGGAAACATCCATCGTGCATTCATTGGCTCATAGGTTTTTTGCTTGCTTCGTTAGAAATTCATTTGAGCGAAACTCGGGCTGGTTATGACTTTTCGAGTTCTTTTGGAAATAAATGCCACTCCGAATATGTCGTTTTGCTAGATCATGCCAAGATTTATTTACATATTAACGATGTTAATTCCAGTTTCGGCCAAAGTTCAGGTTGATTCGTTTCTCAGTGCAAGCTACGTACGTAGTCGACTGCAACATTTTAGATGCATTTTTTCAGGAAGTGCTTAAGACTGTTTCGTTAGGCAAGCTTTTTTTGTTCACCGAAATACCTCATTTAGCAACAAGAACCTCATCTGGGAAAATAAACTCATCCATCGCTCTTTTTCTACTTTCTTCCTAAGAAGCTTCAGTAAACTTTTTATGTTTAACCTTAATTGACATAAACAAATTCTCTTGGCTAGAAACCATGTGTGCAAATTGCTGCTAATCGTTGAGGGTATGAGATTCGACTTGTTGCACCACTCTCAAGTTATCGGTGGCAAGTTTTGCCGAGGGCGTAGGAGTCGCTATCGTACTGTAAGAATCAAAGTATCAAAACAGAAAACATTCCGGTTCACAAAGGCGGCGACTCCATGTCATGGAGCATTGGGAATGCAGGGGTACATTGGACAGCATGCAAATGAGAGCAGAAGACTACAAATTCTCAAATTTTAACCAAATCCACAAATATCCTCGATTACCTCCAATAATGATAATTTTGAAACGGTCAAAGAAATGGAGGAAGTGGTAGGAGTCGCACGAAGTGGAAGACGAGTCATACGAGGATAATAAACATAAGAAGCATCTTGTAACAACGATAGTCAGCCACTTTTTAATGACATTCTTTTCCTACAAAGTCATTAGCATTGTGTTCGTTGATCTAGAGAACAAAAACCTGTGCTATTTTTAAAATAGTATCTCACGGGCGCGTGAGGCGTAGTGGTCGGAGGCGCCACTGCGACACACACGTGAAATCGATCGCCGCGCCCATGGCCTACCAAGCCTCCCATCCCTCCGGGGTCGGCAAATTAGTACCAAACTTGTCTGGGAGGATAGCAGCACTGATTCGATACATTGGTAGGCCACCGCGAGTCATTCTAAAGGCCAAATGTGCATTCAATCACCTCCAAACAATGCCTAATGAAGTCGGATACATGGCGAATCCCTCAGGAATTGATCAACTCTGGGAACCGTATCTCTTTTATACCACGCGCGATAGCTTCGGTTTTGGTTAACGATAAGGAGTGACAGCTTAGTTGCTGTGAGTTTTGCTAGGATCTTTATACTCTATGATCTCAAATCCTTTTCTACTTACATTTTTCAGATGAATCGTGAAGTAAGGAGCGCAGTATATTTAGAGTGTGCACCTTGTTCTCGTTTGTAGTTCGAAGATTACTTTCTTAACTGCTTAGAAATGTTTTACGTTGCGTTTTTCTATAGGGGAGATTGATTGAAGAAGCGATGAGATCACCAAACTTCCATTAACTGGATCTTCCTCTCATAGGCGTACAATGTATCTGTCATTTTTGCGTCATTCACATTGAATCCATTTTTCAACTGCTTCAAGAGATCATCACAATCACCTTCAAGAGAGGGCAGTCATCGTTACATTTCGAAGATTTTCGGGTTAATGCTATCTGATATATAAAGTTAGCGTTGAGCTAATCTAGCATAACAGCAAGTGGAAAGTAGACAAATTCTTCAGAAGCAAACAATGTTACACAAGAAGCCAACCAATTCTGTGTTGTGTATTTTAGAACTATTCGTTACGTTATTGAGCTTCTTCCGAAATTCTCCGGTTATTGTCCCTACTTGATTTGCATAAATCAGTTGAGGCAATCTCCTTCTCATATAACTCGAGTACAACAACCATTTTGAAAAATGGAATAACACATATAAATAGAAAGGCCTTAGGTTCAAACAGATTTTAAAGAATTCTAAGTGGTTGTGCAAGCCTACAAGGTAGTAATCCAAATGGGCACTGAAATAGACATTATTATCTTTGCCAATTTTACTGAGCTTATCAAACACCTATCGTTCTTGGTTAGGCAAGCCACTATGAGGCTTATCAAGGAAAACAACACTGAATTGGAACCCCTGCAGACAATCGTAAGTTATTGTTAGGCGAAACTTGTATTCATTAACCTTTATGATGGTAGGAATGGAAATCCATGCATGACGCATATCTCGTGGGTTCATCAAACCAAATGCATAGTATCCTTTATGCAATATTTATGTACATATAGACATGCGTGATTATATTATATAAAAATCTCCCCTATAGAACAATTAGATAATGCTTCAGCTTTTTCTGGGACGCACAGCTCTTCCTAACAACCTTTAATTATTAATAATTGTCGCCATCTCAGAGCTTCCGGTCAATTCCTTCACGATATTTAGCTTTATACAACAGACCTTTAAAATAACGATCTTTGAAACTTCGAGAAAGGTTACTAGTGACTTTTTAAGTGACCTGGCACCATTTTTTAAAGCTAGTATCGCATGACTTATCTTCAGACCTACTGTATATATCCCAACAGTAATTCCATTCAACTTCTTTAATCGCATTTATCATCCACAGAGGTCTTCGAACCTTTTACGTAGAGTTTGCTGCTGCTTCAAGCTTTTCTTATTCTTTATAGATGTTCTTGAATGTTGGTCGAGTTGATTCTCTCCGGAATTCTGAGATAGCCGTGCTAAGATGTTTCCACGTGAACTAGAGAGAATGAGCTGTTCCCGGAGAAGCTCACCACCAATTTCCAGGCAGCGGAGGAAATAGAGGCTTGGTTGGTACCGTGCAGCGTTGACCCAGGGCTAATCAAAGTTCTTCTGTTATCTGGGTGTGAGGGCTAATTCTACACTTTTCATTGATTATGGACGAAGGATAATAGGAAATGGCACCAAACCTGACCAATTCCTGAGAAATGAGCATGCATTCATCTTCATTAAGCATTATTAGAGGTGACCGAATGCATATCTGGTCCCCAAAGTGACTTTTTCCTGTCGGGAAAGATGGGAAGTTTGGTGTTCCTGGAGCTCAGGGTCGAAGCAAGGGCACATATCTATGGGTTGCGGCGTAGGTTAAGCCACGTCGCTACACAAGCAGGCGATTTGGATAGCAGTGTGAAATTTTGCAAGGCCAGTTGTTCCTGCCTCTTTAAAAATAAGAATGTTTTTTGTTATGCCTTGCGTCCATGCGCTGTCTGAAAATCTCTTCATATGCTTGATATTTCGCACAAATTACCCCAATTTTGTGAATTCGCTGAGTGTACTTAGTCGCCTTTCTAGTTTTTGAATAGTTGGTTCACTAAGTCAGTTTAGACCTAGCACAGGTTCGCATCCCTGAGAGAAACTGCAGCAATGGTCTCATCTTTTTGTTCGCAGAAATAGAACCGTTTAGTGGTGATTTTAACGTTACCATCCATCCATTCATTATCTAAGCTTGTATCTGAAGCAAGAGTGTCTAGGGACGGCTTTGGATTGCCGCATACTGCTTTCAACAATTTCATTTCATTTTTTGAGCAACAGAATGAACGCTCATCCCTTGCTCGTGATTTCATTTATGGAAAGAAATCTACAGACACAATGATGCTGAGATATTTGCAAAACTCTAGGCCGCAGGTGTCTACGGTGAGGAACGAACGCGCTATTTTCTTTTCCGGGGAGTAACGCGTTTACCACCGCACTATGCTAGTAAAAGATGGTGAATAAAAAGTGAACACTGTGAATTTCAACTATAGCCTCAGCTTAACTGGGTTCATTGCCGATTTGGGTCGATGCCAGGTCAATCATATTAGCGGGTGGTTGCTAATGGCAAGTGATCGATAGAACTAGTTGAGAGACAGGCGAAACAAAGGACCCACGTGATGTGGTGGCGAACGCGTTACTACCTGGGAAGGGCAGTAGCGTGTTCGTTCCCCACCGTAGACACCTGCGGTCCGGAGTTTTGCAAATATCTCAGCCTCATTTTGGTTGTTTCACAAATAATACCCTGCTGTAAAAGCTGGTAAAGGGCAGTAAATAAAAAGTCAGCATTGGAAATCTATAGTATCAACATTTGAGTCTTTGATACACTAATTTACACCTGATGATCATCCTAACTTTTTACGTATCGTACACTGTTCATTATCATGGAATCAATTTTCGCCTTTTTCATGTTGGCGCTATTTCCTTCCATTTTATTTTTTTAATTTTTTTTGATTTTTGATTTGAATTTTGATTTTTAATTTTTGCAGATCGTTCGTGGAATTCGATATTAAGGGTACACGGAACCAAATACTATATGAAGGCAATGTTTAACTTTTATCCACTGCACGTTATTTTTTTAGGGTTGGGTACTACGTGAAATACAACCACAATGATGGTGAAATATGAACAAATCTCGAAATCTCAGTTGTGCTCCACACCCGTTAATACCCTTCCCAGAGGCTAGTGTGTTGCCCACTGCACCACCGAAGCTCTTGCTTTAGCTTTCAGCCAGATTTTTCTACTCCAACGTTGCCATCAGCAATCACGCGTCAACAGGAATGACCTAAGGAGCACAAATCGGTATTTAATCCAGTTAAGCTGATACTGCAGTGGAAACCACAATGTTTAACTTTTATGCACTGGCGATGTATCAAGTGAGCTTTCGGAAAAGGTAATCGTAGGTTTGGAGCTCATCTGTAGTTCTGGCCTTTGCTCACATCTCAGCATCTTTGTGGTTTTATAAAAGCAGTTTTTGTTCAAGCATTAAACATTCTGTCAGATTTAAAGCCGGTCTGGAGATGGCTTTGTTGAGAGGAATTATACGATTTTCCGCAGTTGGCACAAACTTTCTTTAGGAACCACTGTTTTTCTGAGTTTCCGCTCACCAGCTTCATCTGTGTGACGGACCCTGAACCATACCGTTCACTCGTCATCTATAATCCCCTCATATTCACCCGACCACATACCACTTGGCGCCACCAGTGAAACTGTTCAACGTTTTATTGCTTCTACTTGGATAAACTAAATTTATGTCAAAAACTAAGCCATGATGTGCTTCCGTGTTTAGGATGCGGTATTGCGGACATTTTTCATTTGATGCGCTACTCATGATTTCTCTATGGAGATGACTAGAATGTCAAAGGGAGTGCTGCGCTCATTAGATGTACTTGTCCTCTAGACAGAGGTTTTATAAAATTGTTACCAATACGGACATGCTCTCATATTTTTTGCCAGCTAAAACATTTTCTGTTAAATTTCCATCTGTCGCGGACACTGTTTGTGACATTTTCATAGCTTTTTCTTGACACTTTGGCTTCGCAGTGCGCAATCGTTCATCGTTTCAATTTCGGATTATCTTTTCACTTACCTGCATGTATCTCTGCGTTTTCAAGCCGTCCACACAAGGGTGTTTTTCGTGTTATTTTTTGGGTTTTTCGGAAAGTCGACTGGGTTAAACGGAATACTGTAAGGAAATCTTAATGGGATTGTCGTTAAACAAACCAGGTCCTGCTTAGCGACCTGCTTGACTTTTTATCTGCGATATTGAGCTAAATTGTAATTTAGAGAATAAAGCGGCGTCTCTCAGAGTTCATTTAGCGGAGCTGCTGCACAATCTCTGCCTCACAAACTAGTGCACAAGTCTTACAACGAGCATTTGTGACAAACAACCAACTGCTCAGGTTTTTCCACCTTTTATTCCATCTAATTGTCAAATAAAACTAAGGCAGTAACTGGGACCACTGGGATTAATGCCGGTTTTAATATTTTAATATTTTTAAACATCACAGTTGTGTCAGCTCTCCAAAGACCTTTCCTTGTAAAACAACGTCCCATTGAGCGCCCTTTTTTTTTTACGATTGA
This sequence comes from Angiostrongylus costaricensis, assembly GCA_900624975.1. Classification (NCBI taxonomy): domain Eukaryota; kingdom Metazoa; phylum Nematoda; class Chromadorea; order Rhabditida; family Metastrongylidae; genus Angiostrongylus; species Angiostrongylus costaricensis. The sequence goes on from UYYA01000396.1 coordinate 13,320, forward strand.
AGGAGTTTTTCATCTGTTGCGACTCCGTCCGTTCGGAAATTATTCCTTTTCCGTTTATATTCAAATCGATTTATAATTTATTGCTGAATAATTATTAGGTTCTATATTTATTGTTCTTATATGAACACTAGCACTATTTAGTTTTCAGGTCGGGTTTTGGTGATTGTCACTTGCTGTTGGAATCATTTAGATACGAATTAACTTGTTTTCAAAAACCAAATGCAGAAAACGAAACATTCACCCATGGGTTGTTCCTCAGAAATCGTTCTTGCCAGGGCAAAGCTTTCTTCAGTGGTACTGCAAAATCATTTTTTAAATAACTTAAAACATCTATTTTTCTCTAACCAGAAGAGTAGTCTTCATCTGCTGAGAAATCATGTCACATAATAATCTCTGTTGGTTGACTGAGCACTGACAGCAAGAGGTAGTCTTCGCGAACTGGCAAAAGTCGAAAGAACTGTGATTTTAATAAATTATGACTAGATTGAATGGATCTGTTCTTTTCGTTTTCGATGTCGCTTCTTGACGACATAACTTCATTTTGCGTCAAGAATTTGGCGTATCATACTAATTGTTGCCATTACCTTTTTTTAAGGTAAAAATCCTATTCAGTTGGTTCTTCGTCAATGAGCGACGTGATTTGAAGCGACATCAGTCCTCCTTACAGGTGGGCTAAAGTTTTGAATACCTTCTATTTTTCCTTTCCTATTCGGAAAAGAGGAATCGTTGCTATCATCTCAGCTAGTGGAGTTTCAAACATGTTAAAGAACTATTAAAAACATCTCAATGTTAAGGAAGAAAACTCTTGAGAAGGGTAATACGTTCTGAAGGGGGAGATGCTTTTTGATGACTACAGAGCTAGTGCCTTGTCAAAAATTTACGCCACTTGTTATGGGAAAAGGCGGAGACGAAAAGGATACTTCTGTAAGCACGTAAATTGTTCTATAAAATAAAATTTTCTTTTGCCTACATAACATATACTGATGCAGAGTGGGGTTTCTTCACTGAACCGTTTAGAAAATGGCTACTTTCATCACTGGGTGAATGATTTGGCTGATTTGGTTAGAGATGGTAGTGGTTCCATATTTCCCTTAATAGTTCCATTCCTTATTTTCCTTAATGGTCAAGTCTTAAAAAGCAAGTTGTTTTTTTCCATTGCGGAGATATATTATGTAAATAAGGGTTACCTAAACGATATCAAGTAAGAAGTTTTTTTTATGACATCTACTACAACGGAGAGGCACGTGTAGCTTGTTAGAAGCGCTCTGGAGTCTACACGTGGTTTCTGGTTCGATTCCGCTCACTGGATTTATCAAGCCTTCCATTCTTCTGGATAACCAAATTAATACCAGACTTGTCTGGGAGGATATCAATACTGACTTGATACATCTGCAGGCGGCAACGCGTCATTCTACAGTCCAGCTACACGCTGAATTACCTCTAACGATGCTTGATGAAATCGTTGCACTATCCATGGCGAATACCTCAGGCACTGATCAAGGCTGAACGCTTTATTTCATTGTGGACACTATTCGCTCGGCTTGACAAACCTCTGCCATCTCATTATTTTCATGAATACCGCTTTATCCAATAGTACAACGCGAAATGCCAATTCTCTGCTGATTGAGGGGCACGTAGAAGTCTACAAATGCAAGACTGAGTTTTCACAATAATTTGAGCTCCAAAAAGATCCTACGTCAGGACACACCGCATACGCTTTGTAGCGTATTCGAAAATCGCTTTCATGACTATTCTATAGATGGGAATCTTTCCACTAGACTTATGGTTTTTTCACGTGTTGATTCCATAAAAATACGGTTTGGAGATCCGAGCTTACATGTCACGAACTACTTGCGTAGGTTACACCACATGTTTTCCGCAGTCAAAATTTGACGTGTCGTTGTAGACACTGTCATGTTGTTTCGAACCAACAACACGGAAAGTTATGCTCATACGTATTGGAATCGACCATATAGAAGTGTGTTTATAGTAGTGGCTTTCATACTGTTAGCATTTATTGCACTTTAACGAATTCATGAGAGAAATTTCACTCTGAACCGTCAGATAGCGGGATAGTAGAGGACTAAGTCGGTTAATCGAAAAATCCTGATGGTTGTCAGGATTTTATGCTTTTCCCTCACGAATGCAATTAACAAATCCAAGCCAGAAAGTGTTGAACTCACAGGAAATTTAAATAATCAAAGAAAAACATAAAGAGGTTTTTTAGAAAATTTTGAACTTTATAATTGCTAAACTCGTCAGTATTCATGCTGGCGGATTTCATCGGATTCCTTGCATTTGACTTTTTGATAGACTTATTTAACTATTGGGACAATAATTTTATTCTCTTTCACAGTGTTTGCAAACGTTCTTAGCAGACAATAAGAGTTGCGCTAAATAGCGTAAGTAATAAGTTGCTGAAGCGTGGTCGCCGCACTTCAGATCGGCTACGCGTTCAATCTCGGCAGAGTCTTGTCCGATATTAACTGATTTGTTTTTGAGAGGAAAAGAAACACTAGAAGTGATAAGAATTGTTGGCTGAATTCATATTCACCAAATTGGCGAATCACGCATTCGTGTATATACGTACTTTGTGTAACGCACCACCTGCTCTTTCCAATTTTCTGAATCTTGCTTGACTCGGAAACTTTGGGAGGTTAAGAAACTGGAACTGATTATTTATCCCATTGGCTGAATCAGCGATATGTTTCAATTTCTATCCGAAGTATTCATCTACAACGTTCAGAGAGCAACCTTCAATTATCTTATGCATAACGATAAACAAGGAATTCTTCTTTTTTACCATCTGTTCTCGATAACCGTAACGAGGTTATTAACACATTTTAGTTCACAATGGCTAACACTTTAGAGCATTTTGCCTTCCTTCATCAAAGCCTCTTTAAGGTAGTTTAGCAGTTTAGGTAGTGAGACCATGTAATATTCACACGTGGTGAAGATGGTCAGCAAAAAAACGGTTCAGATAATGGCAGAGTCGATTGCTACAGTAATAACTAAGGACTGAAACGCGTTTATGACGTCGTATCAGATGATCGGAAAGTTTTTAGAAACACAGTGACTTATCTAAGTATGCATCTATAACTATGATATCCAGCAGTGTGCTACTACCTTGACTTAGGCTCTCTGAGAGTTGTGAGTCTTGTCGGGGCAGAATTATTTATTCAGACCATTTCTGTCTCATTGCCTTGGTAACCAGCTTTTTGTGTCTGTCGGGTTTCCAATGAGGACATTCTGATATGTCGTTCCTCGTTTGTATCCACATTGAAGTTCAATGCCTTTATTTTTCTATGTTGATAGTACGATGATTGAATTCTGTATTGTTGTGCCGACATCATTGTACTTCTTTGTTTATCTTTTTAGAATACTTCGCTGAAAGTAGCGCTCACGATTTTTCGTTTTGAGTAAATGACAGAAGGTATTATGTCTCTTTTAGCACCCCAACAATACCTACATCTTTGGATGAGCAATGTCAAGCCGACATCAGGAGGCACATCAGTGAATATTCAGCTACAAACAGAGACTTCGGCCCTCCTACATCTACCTGACTTTGCACATGATATTGACAATGCTGCAAGTTGACCTATATGTGTTTTCTCGGGAAAGCAAAATTCGTTTTAGTGCTATAGCCGTTTGCTCTTTTTTCTTTTTCTCATAAAGAAAAACTCTTAAGACACGTCGTGTCATATGTCAAAATCTTCTTCCACATGAATCATTGAAGAGTCGAGTTAATGTATTATTTTCGAAAGAACAATTCTAGAGCTTTCTTTGAACGTTTAGCATGTACGAGTGTTGATTAGCCTACGACTGTCAAAAGAGATTTTGCGGCGAAAAAACCGATAACTTGGACTAATTTAAAAGTTTTAAGCACTTAAGCTCGGACTGCTGCGGATGACAGCAGAAGAAAAGCGACAGCAATTTGTTATAGAATGACGATAGTGCTTCAAAAGAAAATGTGCTCTCAAACAGATTTTAACAACTGAACGAAAGAACGGAGAATGCTGTTTAAAATTTTGCGATCTTTTTCATCAATTTTCGAAAAAAAAGCGCGGCAATAGCTATATGCCTATGGTTGACTGCAACGAGCTGAGCGTTGCACCAAAAATTCGTTTGACATGTTAAGTATGAAGGGGCAAATTGAAGTAAGACGATGACTGTCGATGGTTTTGACTGCGTAGGTCCTCAGTTATATTGCTATAGAACTGAGCTTTTTCCAATCCCTCAAGGGCAAGATGATGACGGTTAGTGAATGAATATGTCTTCTTTCAATAATACTAAGATATTTGCAAAACTCCAGACCGCAGGTGTCTGCGTGGAGAACGAACGCGCTATTGTCCTTTCCGGGGAGTAACGCGTTCACCATCACACCATGCGGGGCCTTCGTTTCGCCTGCCTTTCAGCTAGATTATAACTGCAGCCTCAGCTTAACTGGGTTCGTTGTCGATTTGGGCTCTCCAGATCAGTCCCGTTGACGGGTGATTGTTGCAGAAAGTGAATCTTTCCTGAACAAGTATGGTACCATGTTCCCGGCCCCAAAAAAATGAAATACTTGGTGAATCTGGGTCTTAGTCGAACGATAATCGGGCTCGTGGTGAGCAGCACCACTGCTACGCTACCCACTTCCTGTTTATGTGTATCACAGTGCGCCCTGCGGCTTACCTCAGCCTTATCGCGGCTGGGTGGCGTTCCTGTATCTCGGCCTTCGATGTGCATCGGGAAGATTCATCCACCTAGCAGGGCCTCCGAAGCTGAGAAGGAGTCCTAGGCTTTTACCAGAAAGCCCAGCTAAGAGTAAACCAGTACAGGATCCACTACCGTCAAGGTATCAAATAGTCACAGGTGGCAAATCTCTGATCCACAAGGGTTGCGGCTGCCTGTGGTGATGAAGCATACCGGGGCATACTTTGGCTGGTCTAACTTCGGAATTTCAGGAAACTACAACGGCTAAACCAGCAAAATTTTTAAAAGATGGGAATTATGTGGCGCCCTGTATTGCTAGTGAAGACGGTCCATTAAAGGATCTAAGTGAGCAAGTGCATCACCTGAATCAGCTGTAGTCTCGTTGTTCATTGAGTGAATCAAGAGAGTGCTAGTAAATCTTCCGTTTTCCTTGTTGCGTGCGGGAGTAGCCCAGTGAGCTCTGCTCGCTCTAGGGACTCGTTGAGGTTCATAGCTTTCTTCTGGGCTTTTCGTGAAAAACTCTGACCATCGAGTCGATGTTCTTCCTGAAGTAGTTTTGACATTCTGAGGAATCCAGTCACTAACGACTCTTGTCCATAAGTTGTCGTTCACACGCCTCACGTATCCAGCCAATCTTATCTTCGACGATTTGGTGTACAGAACGGCGCCTTTGATTTTTGATCGTTGACGCAGATCGGAGCTTCAGATTTCTTCCCTTCCTTGCGTGACACGGGATACTCCTGTAGCATCGTCCTTTTGACTGCGCGTTCAATCACGTTGAGTGATTTTTCATCCTTTCCACGCAGCAGCCTAGTTTCTGACGCATACGTCAACGCAGAAAGTACCGTTGAGTCGAAAAGGTGGGCACGGAGTCGGGTGTTCTTTGTTCTCTTCACTACATCTTCGATGCTTTCGAAAGCTTCCCATCGCTACCTTCTACTCAACTCTGGAGCTAAGTCGCTGATTGCTAATTTCATGCTGATTTCTCAACCTAGATAGACATAACTAGACCATTTAGAGGTATTCATGCCATTAAGCGAGAATGGGGCGTACTTAACTAATTCTTTCCACGTGAACATCGTTTTCGTGAGATTTAGTCGAAGAGCAATTTTTCCACAGGCTTTGTCGAGGCCGGTAAGCATTCGTTCCGCTTGGGTAAACTTCGTGGTTCTAAGAACGATGTCATTAGCAAAACGACGATGGTGCTTGCTGATCATCAGTTTTCCCTCCCGTATTATCGCATTCCAATGTTCGCATGACATTCTAGAGGGTGGCGGTGGATAATTTTGCCGACATGGTATCGCCTTGCATAACCGCTCATTTGACGTCGATGTTAATATCGTTGTAGAATGGGGATATCTTGGTTGTGAAATTTTTGCACAATTCACGAAGAGTTTTCAAATGCTGAGCAGAGACTCCCTGACTGTACAGGGCTTTTATGTCTGCTTCTATTTCAACTGTATTAGGAACTGTTTTAAAAACAGTGAAAGTGAGAAAGAGCGGTCTTTTGAACTGTCGCTCTACTTAAATGGTTCTGTTATTGTGTGGATTTGGTTCATCGCACTTAGTTTTTTTCGAAATCTTGCTTGCTCACAAGAATGTTCTTTACTTCAGCGTTCTGTCGCTCTTGTTTGGGATGACTCGAGTGAAAGGTTTGTAATCGAAAGACAGTAAGCGGATTGGGCGATAGTTGCCGATATCGCGGAGGTCACCCTAGCACTGTTTTACAGAATTTGCACTCAGTAGGGACCTTGCATTCAGACAGGTAACATGTGAAGAGCCGAACCAGTGTGCTCACGAGGGCTGGCAGAAAGTTCTTCGGGTGTTCAGATCTTATTCTGTCTGGACTTGGTGTTGTTCGATTTTTCACCGACGAAATAGCATGTCGGATTTCGGAAAGGAGAACCGTTGGTACGACATATCAATCCTCCTTTATTTCATATGAGGACAGGAAGACGTGTCTATTAAAGAGATTCGAGAAGTACTGGTGAATACTTCCCTTCATTGTCCTTCTGGACACTGTAACTGTTCCTTCAAGGCGTTGAAGTGCAATCATTTTTCTTTTGTATTTGGTGTAGTTCCAGTGGGCTTTGCGAATGCTTTTTCCACCGTTTGCAGTTTCGATCATTGTTGGTGCTCTTTTCTCTTTAAGATCTTCTTTTATCGCCTTTCTGCACTGTTTTGCAAGTTCGGACGTGAGTTCGCCGTTGCCTTCAGCTCGCGCGATTCCACGCCGGTGTATCCGCTTGAGTGTTTCTGGAGGACGTCTTTTGGTAACTTTTGGACTCTCATTTTTCATAGCGCTAACGTAAAGATGTTGAATTAGCCGATCGTATTCTTCGTCGATGTTATCGACACTGGCATATTCCCAAAAGCAGATTAATGAATTAAGCAAGTCCCAGTTTATGGTGGTTCTGGGACTTCAGTTTTTGAAATTAGCGGCTTTTTCTCCTTTCCGCGAGGAATCTTGCACGAAGGAGACGGTGATCTGATCCTGTGTGGAATTTTGTGGCAACAGCGACATCGGTTGAGCAAAACGTTCTACTTACTATAACGTTGTCTATTTCGTTATGGTACTCTCCATTGAGAGACTCTCAAGCTCATCGTCGAGGGAGAGGGTTTTCGAATTGTGAGCTACCATGAATGGTCATGACCGTCATGGCAGTCATTATGAACTCAGACAGCCGCTCTTCCTGCTCGTTCCATTGTAATCCGTGGGTCGCAATATGACGTTTTTCTGGATACCATCTCGGCGTTAAATCTGCAGTGGTTACCTTGAAGAATGTATGGTCTTCCTTGTAGAGCTTCTCCAAGTCCATGTTGAACGCTTCGATTTTTTTTCGTCATAGTTTGATGTCGACGCGTAAACGACAAGGTTTGTCAAACCCAGTATTGATTTACATCTTTCAATCGTAAACGTCCGATTTAGGTTGTTAGTTGTTCGAGTGAAACGATGTTCATGGGCAAACTCGTGTTGACGAGAATGCCGACGCCGCCAACTCCTCCACTGTCGCATGTTCCGAGGAACAGTTCTTCTCCGGTGTCATAGACCGCGTTGAAAGGGTGGCGCCTTCCCGTCTCGGCCTGGGCGATGACGTCGTTCTTTAACCTTCTTGGTTGCATGAGCAAGTCTCCTATCAAGGATTCGGATGCAAGTGTACGTGCATTGTAGGTGCAGATCGTCACCTTAATCCTCTGTGATTTAGGCAGCTTAGAATGACCCTGAGATTTTAGCATATTTTTCGTACTCGACCTATCCAACGCTGCCCAATCGAGAACTCTTTCGTGGTCAGGAGAATAAGGCCCGTTTATTCTGCTGTGTTCAGCTTTATCATACGGGCATAAAGGTAGAATAGTTCGAAGAAACGACGAGGTAAAACATAGCAGGTTACGTTCATTATTAGTGTCAGCCGCAGTTTTCCTCTCGTTTCTTTTTGTCTACTCATTGCCCACCCTCGACGGCTTGATTCGAGGAGAATTACAGTTGTAAGTATTCTTCATAGTTTGTTTAATCTGAACCACAATCATGTTTCTCTTTCGACTTCTGTTTCCCTGCTCCTCGGCGGTTGCATAGTTTTAATGACTCGACTCCTACTCTTAGTTGGTATTATTTGTACGACTACACTTTGTAAGGTATCACTCCAGTGATCTGTGAGTAGGGAACAGAATTCTTGATTTACCTAAAGTGGCAAGTCATTGTCACGTACACCAGAGTTCTTCGAATGCCAGAGTCGAAGACATGAGAGTAGAATTTCTGATCTATGAGCTTTTCGCTAGGTTTTCTAAGAAGCCTGAATTCAGTCTATATCGCTTTTCTCAGGGCGCATGTGATGCAGTGGTGAGAGCGGTTCTGCAACGCACATATGGGATCGATCCGCGCACCCATAGCCCACCGAGTCTTCCATCCCACCGGGTTCGGCAAATTGGTACCAGGCTTGTCTGGGAGGATAGCAGCACTGGCTCGATACATCGCTAGGCTACCGTGAGTCATTGTAAAGACCAGATATGCATTCAATCATCTCCAAACGATGCTTGACGAAGTCGAATGCGTGGCGCATCCCTCAGGGATTGATCAACGCCAAGAACTTTTCTTTTACCAAGTGATTTTTTTGTGTTTATCATGTTCACTGAGTATCTAAGGTGCTGTTGCGTATTCGGCACAGTTTCGGTGCTCTTCGATCTGGTAGTTCATAGTGCTCGGTAATATGTTCCTCAACAAATCATTTTTGTTAGGAGAACATTTCGCCTAAAAATGTTTCTATCGTACAAGGTTTGCCGCTTTCTTATGTTCGCGAGGATTTCTTTTCCAGCTTGTATTTGTATTCACTGTTCGTATCCGATTCCAAAAGATGACACTTCTGCAGTGTCAACTATCATCGCTCTGCCTGCCAATGTGTGACCGTTCTTCGCATAACTCGTGTCATCGGGAAATCGGATGTTTAGCAAGGATCTTTCGCGTTTCTTTTGAAGTAACGTACAGAAGAATAACATAGAACAGCAGTGTTGTCGGTGAAAGCCTATTGAAGGATTTCCATTATCGTTAAAATTTTCACTCTACAATTCTCCATTTCCATGTTATTCTTCAGGAACATGTTATAGTTCCACGTTATGGTCAAAGCCAACAACTCTGAACATAAGCCTTCCGTTGCAATCATATGGTCCTTCTGCTCATTGACTTCTCAACAACTGTCCTTGTCACTACGCAGAAATTCGTGACCTTGTTAAGTCGCAAGGATTGAAAACAAATGGCAGTTAGAAGAGTTGACTGCTTGTCAAATGATTCAATGTAACGGATAATAGAGAGGTGTACAACAAGGCTTACACTAAGACATTTTGTGAAGGGATCTTTCGTAACAATTAAGAACCTAGCGTCATCTAATACGCCTTTAGCGGTCTGCTTGTTTTTGGTTTTTTACAAGTTGATCGTGTTTGATATTATGGGATCTTCGGCCTTTAGAAGAACGTAGAGTTCGTCGACAAAAAGACTTCTCCAGCTGTAATAGGTGAACACCAAAAATTACTCGCCATAGTGTGCTGTTGATGTATTTTTCTGATCTTACTTACTTAGGTTGTTGGACGGTCCATCTCACCTATTGCGCGTGCGTCTGCACCTTTTCCTTTGCACGGAGTTCAGCTCGTTTAGCCACCATGTTTTCCTGGTCTCCCGTCGTCAGCCTGGGCAAAGTCTGCTCCAGGTCGTCACCACCACAGATAGCCGCCGCCCTTGTGGATAAGAGGAAGACTTGCCACCATGGTACTAATTCGATTCCAGGAAGGTAGTGGATCCTGGTATTGCTTTATTCTTAGCTGGGCTTTCTGATTGAAGCCCCAGACTCCTTCTCAGCCTGGGAAACCTCTGCGAAGAGAGGAATACCCCCGCTGTGCATCGCAGCCTGACACCTGGAAAGATCTGCCAGGTACGATGAGGCGGTTAACCGCCGGGAGTATTTTTTCTGATTATTTTTCTGATCTGCTTCTAACGAAATCCTATCAACCTTGGACTTGATCGGCTCTCGTCGTTATCTCATCGTCTAAAATATTGATGGGCATGTTTAGTATACGAGGCAGTGATTTTGTCTACCGTTGCTGGAGCTATTGTTTTTCTTTTTTTGCAATTCCCAGGCATTGTAGATAAGAGTATTTCACTATGTGACTAAGTTGCTTCTGGAATGGCATCGATTTTTCTCGGTCTTCAAACTAAATGTTGAACTACCGAAGAAAATATTTTGTCAGGTTATTGAGCTTGCACGACGTTACAAAACTCCCTATTCAACCAACGTGACGGTTGCTTCCGCTTGTTCAGTGATGAGGTCCGAGTTTGAAAATTACTCAACAAACCACGCTTGCGCATGAACCATTTTATCACGCATCGAGTTTCTTATTCAGAAACATAGTCGTACTCCCAACTTTGTGGGTGCAACACTATAAAACTCCACCGTCGCTCTTTTTATACATGCATGTCTAATTCTGTCGCATTTATCTGCCTCTCTGTTATTGTCTTTTTCCTTCTTTCCATTACTTACTTACTTACTTACTAACTTAAACGGTCCGTTTGCACGAGTTGTGCGGACCCCAACACATATGCCATTCGATCCTTTCTCTCGCTGTCGTAGTCCATGGTGGTGGTCTTGTTCGAGTATGGTAGAGCTTGCGAGTCTCATACCGTAATCTGTAAAACAACTGCAGCTGCTGGTACAGCTGATTAACTTTTACGAACACGTTCACCAAACTTGTAGGTGGTCGTCCAGGGGACGTTTGCCCTCTCTTGGAGTCCGCTCTACTGTTCTTTTCGTCCATCTGTCGTCTGTTTTTCTCATTATCTGTTATGTTCTTCTCATAATGAGATGATGATGCAAGCAAATATACTTCCTTTAAATCCAGAAAAAATCTATATGCTGGTCGATGGAAAAGCTGTATTTTCGTAGTGCAGTTCCGATAACAGTTGCACAGAGTTCTTATGTAGGACGGCTCTACTCATTGGTCGACGAGCGCTGACGGGATTTCATTCGTTTCGACACTGTCAAACGCTTTTTCATAGTCGACAAATGTTAGGACTAGAATCAAGTGGTATTTCCAACATACTTCGACAACCCTGGACACGGTTTGGATGTGGTCCATGCAGCAAAATCCTTTCCGAAATCCTGCTTGATCGACTGGTCGCGCCTCATCCAATGTCCTTGATACGCGCGAGAGGATAATCTTCGTGAAGAGCTTGTAGAGTACACTTAACAAGCACATGGGACGGTAGTTACGAAGATCCTTTCAGTCTCCTTTTTTGGGCAGAATGACCGTGCGCGACGTCCTCCGCTAGTCTGGGATTTTTTCCTTTTGAAGGTATCCTATAATATGATCTGCAAAAAGTACATGTAAATTGTGGCCTTCAGCTCTAAGAAAATCGGCAGTGATATTATCGGGTCCTGGAGCTGTGCCTCTTTTCATGCTTTCCATCGCAATTCCAACCTCTAGCGGAAGAATTCCAGGTGGTTTTTTTCCAGCGGGGATATTATGACCTGGGACGGGGATTGTGGAAAGGAAAAGGTTGGTGCACAACGTTTCCGCTATTAATTCCATATCATGGCTGGAAGTTTTGACAATTCCATCTTCGTTCATCAGGGCTGACAGCGTAACACTATACTCACACAGGTCCCGACGGCATTTTTTCAGACTGCTTCTTTTCGTTGCTGCTTCCAGTAGTTTCTTTTGCTTGTACCGTTGTAGATCTTTCTGCAAAGCTATTTTGCAGCTGGTATTTATTACTAGCCATGCTAAACGTGTTGCAGTAAAATCAAGGTTCAGTTTCCTTCTCTTTTCGATCAAATCCTTAGCACTGACGAAGATGCGATTCGAGCTCCTTGCTTGAGGAACACAGTTTTCGAATTTCGACACAGTTTTTAGTCCTTCGACAAGCATTTCGTAGTCCTCGGTCGGGTCTTCTTTAATCGACCAGTTACGCTTGGATAGGACTTCGTTCAAAATATTCTCGTCGTATACAGCTAGGCTTTTTCCTCGTGGTCGATGAAGAGAGTTCTTTTCCAGCTTGCGGCTGAATCGAAACTTCGCGCGAAGAAGGCAGGGATCGGAACCAGTACAGAATGACGGGACTACCGATGTGTCAAGTGGGCACCATCTTCTGTTTGTCAGAATATGGTCGATCTCCGCATGAGTCATGCCGATGGGAGACTCCCGTGTCCAGCGGCGTCTTTCTTTCTTCTGGAAAAGCAAGTTTCCATGGAAGAGTCCTGCGAGAGAGTTCCTATTCTCATTTCTTTCTCCTAATCGAAAATTTCCGATCCTGTATTCGCTCTCGTTGGCCTTTCCTATTCTGGCGTTAAAGACTCCAACAACAAATTTATGCCATGCTTTATCATTGCTGATGACCTCCTCCAGCTGATAGTAGAACGCATTTAATTCGTACTCACCAGCTACGTCGATCGGTGAGTAGTAGTTGATGATAGTGATCTTCTTATGATGCGACAGTTGAAGACAGAGGACGGCTATGCGAGGGGATCTCGTATAAGTCAACGAGATGGACAATAGACGGGTGGACGACAAAGCCTACGCCGCCGACATTTCGTGACGGGGCCTTTTCTCCACGGATCACAATGGTCACGTTGTTTAGTTGGCATATGTCGGTTTTCTTAATTTTTGTTTCTTGTAATGCAATCACATAAAATTTAATGCGATCTGCGGATACAAGAAGGGCGTGACGATCGGCATCTGTGGAGAGTGTTCCGGCATTATAGGTGCATAGTGAGAAGCAATCTCCATGGCATGTGTGCATGTGTTCGTCAGATCCGGTTCCAATGACGTCCTGCGTAACCCGAGATTTTCTGGCCTCTCACCGGTCGTCTCATCACCTGACGTCATAGACGGGAGCAACCAGTGTGCGGGGTACTGAGGCTGGTCTATTGCTGGTCGTGCAACTTGGTCTTCCCTGGAGTCCTAACGTAACCTTGCAAGGGTGTATCCAGGTCTTCACCACGATGTGGATCAGAGGGAGGTGTGTTTTCCGCGACGAATCTTTCTCTCGGTCTTCCTACTGAAACTTGGTAGTTAAACCTCTTTTCCTTATTTCTTTGTAAAAATCAGGAAATCAAACGCATGAAATCTCTTCAGGTCGAAATGTGAAAATTTTGAAATGTCCAGTATGTTTAAATATTTTGCCCCTATCAAGGATTACTTATTCTCTTTCTCCAATGAAATACGTCACTATTCTAGCACTGAACACTGAGCACAAGTGTTGACACAGTGATCTCTCAGTAGTCACCAACATACTGAAGCATTCCAGGTTTCATCATTTCTAACTCGTTGTTGTCGGCTTACTGTCTTCGACTGTGGAATTACCTGAAAGGCGTTTGTTACAAAGCAAAACGACTTTTCGAAGATATTTATATAAGGAGTTAACCAGTGAGAATGAGTTGACGCAACGGCAGCGCTTAGCTCCTGTCAACGTTCCGTACTTTTTATGCTTTAGCAGCTGAATTAGTAATGCTTTTCTTCTTGGAAGTTCTAAACCTAATGAAAGTGAGACTTTTTAGTGCAGGTATGTCGAGAAAACGTTTAGGCGGAATGTAATATGCGATGGTCCACGTAGTTTTGTTACAAACAAAACACCATAGTTTGTCATGTCGGTAATGTATCCGTAGAATTCCTTTGAAGACAATCCGTCATTTACAGATAGAGAGTTTCTTATTTAAAATTTTTTATTTGTTGCTGAATCCTGGATCATCTTAGTCGTAATATTGTAGAAAAAAACGTAAGTCCACTCCTACACTTTTTTCTTTGGATGACACTCTGCGATCTCTTAACGTTTTCACTAGTTAGCTGTAGCCAAAACAGGACTCGGTATCCACAACTATAAATTCGGCTGCATTACAATTAATCCATCACACCATGTTACCTATGATCTGGTCAGTAATTGATTGACTCGAACTGGTGTCAATGAGAGTATCTACTTGTTTCAGTTTTGTGTCAGACGGGTCACTGAGCAACGAAAACGGAGTAGTTTCTACATCCATACACCAAGCTTGAAAAAATATTGTTTTGGAAAAAAAAGAAAATCCGAGATTATGGCAGCAGAGAACCATTTGCTGAATACATTGCGTCTCAAAAAATCCATGTTCTGAATCTACCCATCTCAGCACGAAGACAGGATTCCTGTTGGTTTCGGTATTTTCAACAATTTGTCACAACTTGGAACCGTATATGGCTTACCGATTAAGCCATAAATTTGGCGTCTCTCAGGTGATGGAGATTCGTGTACTGGCCAATTATTAGGTGTTCCCGAAATTGTTTTCCTGTGTTTCTTTGTGTATTTTTTTTCTGTGCGAAGAAGGTGCTTCTGATTGCAACCCATTTTCAAGGTGTCCTCTCTCAGCTCAGATCAGACTTTGTTCCTCAAAACGAAACCCATTTGTGTTTACACGTATTTGCGCCGAGGAAGAAGTTTTTTGTAGTAGTTGCAGAGGATTATATACTTAGAAGGCATGAAGTTAAAGTTACTTGCGGCCTCACCTTGGTTTCTGAAGCATCTCTCGCACACAATGTCATCGAGATTTTTGAGAAGTGGCAGTCGGTGGGCAATAGGCCGATGAGTATGGTGGATGACGTAGGGTTTCGTAGCCCATCTCGTTCAACTTATGCAGCGTTGCTTGTACGACGCGACATTGCGCGTTGTTGTGAGGAAATGTTGGTACCTTCCTCTTGACCAGAGGCCGATTCAGCCTTTGAAGCTTCTCATGCGTTTCGTCGATTTCCTGGGCGTATTTCTCCGTTGTACTCTTCTTTCTCACCTGGATCCTGAAGGTTCTGACGGGTTAGACTCTCAATCCTTCAATTCATAACCGTCAAGAGGACGCCAACGAATTTCCTCCACTTCAAGGTCGAATACGTGATGCGGAGGCTTTCCAAAGCTCTCATCGCACTGGCCAATCGTTAGCACTTTCTTGGCTCAATACCTCTGTCACCTCTTTTCGACCGAGTTTGAATTCTTAGAAATAGAACTGTCGAAAATCTGTGGAGAACACGGTTTGTATAATGACACAATTATACGGAGAGAAACTGTACTAGATGGATGTCGGGGTGATGTCTAATAGTACGACAATAGTGCATTAAATGGCCATTGATAAGGTACACACAGGAAAAGTGGGTTTAAAAATCTGACGTTAATTTCCGAGCAGCCTAATTTGCACCTAAACTTCGTCTATTTGACTGCTGAAGTGTTCGTAATTGCGAAAAGTACACATGCTTGCCTTCGTTCCTCTCTAATTTAGTCCTCATGTTTATTAATCTGCAAGAGATCCCTGAAGAAAATGATTCCCATAAAGGTCAAACACTTAGTTTTCTTATAGTAATTATCTATATTGCTTTATTTTTAATACGGTCAACAGATATTGATAAAATCACAAGGCTTTACCTAGGGCGATACACTTGTCTCGGGATTATTTGCTCCACATTTCACATTACATCACTCGCCAGATCACGTTGATAGGATTGAGGAGGGCAGAGGCGTTCCACTATCCGATTAGCTTTCCTTTAGAAAAGCTGGGTTCTAGATGCTGATCTTAGTTGGCTTTTAAAATCTCACCTCATCAGTAGGTCAACGCCCTCGATGAGACCGATGGACCTTCTCTCCTTCTGGCTACTATTTACTGAGTTTTGTTAGCCGTTCAACTTCACACTTCTCTTTATTCACAACTTCAAAGAGCAAGATGACCTTTTTGTTATTGAAAATTACAACTCCACTCTGGTCCTTTACCGTTCCAATTCTTTTCCACATACTGGTAATACTAAGCGATTGCCATTTTTTTCTTGAGTTTTTCATCCTTTCTAAACAAATTCATAGACGTTCTTCGAAGACAAGAACTGGAATGTATTGAGTCGACTGCCGATCTTGTTTGCTGTATTTAACATTATCATTCATAATGTTACTATAAGAAGGAGTTTGTAGATTCTATCATCTGCCTCAGTACTAACGAATATTTATTAACCTAAATGTATGCGGAATTCCTCACTTACCTGCTGCAAAGGAACTTTAGAATACCACAATCTACATTTAAACCATCCAGTTCCGCAACACACCAATATATTGAATATTGGATGTCGGTCCTTAATATTACTTGACGGGAATATTTTAGCCTAGTTTTCTTCCGGGCTGACAACTCAATAGTAGTGCTGTTCATTACCCAAAGGTGTAACCTACCCAGGTGCTCGTTCGACCTTGCCGTGGGTCCACCAGGCCGCTCATTCTTCCAGAAGCTGGATATTGCTACCAGACTTGTTCAGGACCTGCTCACTTCATCTAATCGGAGTGGGAACACCCTAGTATGCACGGCTGTTCCATGACATCAGTAATAATCGACTCATCCAACATTCACCGACATTCCTACGAAAAAGCAGCCGAGCCCAGGCTCAGAAAATTGAAGGTTTTCGTGAGCAATGGATGCGAGGAAACAGACTGAATGCATGAAGTGCTGGAGCCCACACAAATGGATGTGGTTCACACATAGCAGGTCGTACGACTATGTTTTTTCGATTTTAAAATAAAACAGGTTATATTTTCAAGCAGTTTTTGGTTTCTTGAAATTTCCAAGTATTCTTACATTGTCTTGTTCATAACAGAACTGAATTATTTTATAAGAAGTGATCCTTTTGAAATAATTTGAACTCCTTCTTGTGAAAGTTGCTACAGTTTCTGAAAGAACAATCGGATTTCTTTGTTCTTCTCACGTACTCATCGACTCCCACCATTTGTTCTCCGCTATTTGTCGTCTCGTCTCAATAACTAATTGGTGTGAACAGGCGTCGGGTTGTGCACAACACACCTGTTCAGCAAAAATCAAGCATCGCCATCAGTTGTCTCGCTGGCGACTATACTGTAAACATCCAGCTACAGTAACCACCCGAATGCAGAAGTCCTTATCGATCGATTAGATCAGCGGTTTTTATTCATTCCAAATTCATTTTTTCAACATGCACATCATATTCGCGATTTAAAATTTTCCGATTTTAGAGCAATTTATACTAATTTGAAAAAACCAGAAGAATTCCGTTTGCGAATATGTCAATTGTTTTATTTCGTCATCACAACACGGGCCATATTTTTCGGTTATGTATAATATGTCCTTAGTTTCTAAGAGCACCAAATCGGTGGGTTTTATTCGTCTCACGTTTTTTTCCATGCCGTAATCAAGAGTATCACACCGATTTATGCACATTTGACAACTTTTGGGACTTGGAAGTTAGCGAGTATTAAAATTTTCAAGGGCACTTCTCCTTGAGCTCGCCGAACTAATAGCTGTAATGCTTGCTGTGGCAGTTCCAATCAGTAAAACACTGTTTTGAACAGAAGAAAGTGATCTCAAGTGTTGGCCAATGCTGGGTATGAAGTGAGAATTCGTGTAGTTTTCTGGGTTTCTATTTTAAGTCTTTGAGAAATGCGTTCCTTTAGTAATTGTTAGTTGCTGAAAAGCAGAAAAGCTTCAGCCCAGGAAAATTGCGGTGTAAACAGTTTTCTCGGATACTCCACTTGGTTGTTGATGAAATGAAAGCTCAGCTTTTTTCGATATATGAATAACAGAAGTTAGTAAATGGGTGCAGAGGAGGACGAAAATGATTTTAACCATTGATTTCAGTCCTGCTATCTTCTGTCTGTAATTTCTTCACGCTTATTGCTAATTTTACACACACATTTTTCAATGGCTTTGTACTTTTTCAGCACTCTTGGTCCTTATTTTCAAACTTATTTCTTCTAAGGTTTCTTCTAAGGCTATCGTCACTATTAATTAATAAGCGCTTAGCGCATTACTTTCAAGGCGTTTTAGTTCTCTCGTTCAGCTAAGGAAGCACTTATCCACTAAATATTTTTTAGCCCTGTCCAATTCAAAGAATATTTCGTCTTATAATTCCTTTGATTTTAAAAGATTTTCTTGTTTAATCTTGGTCAAACGGCAGTCCGCAACGGCGTGTTCGGTATTTTCCATTTGCGTTTTCACTTGGAATATTTGGAGCTTCTATATGTAACCATAGTGATATACAGCAATAATACTGGTGTAATTTTGTCTTTTTAGCGCTTGCTGCAAAGTAGGATCCACTGCAGCTTGTGAATGTCTTAAATTTCTGAACTTCAGTATCTTTTAACATTTCCATTATTCCAGCTTATTGCGAGAGATGCTGTACCTGACGAATAAGTCGAACTAGGAATTTTCGCAACTCGTCCACGTATACGACGGGCGCTTGTAGCGCAGTGGTTATAGGCGCCCTTCACTATAGATGGGATCCACAACGCGCCCCTATCACTAGGCTCTCCACCCATCCGGGGTCGGCAGATTGGTACGAAACTTGTCGGGGATGACAGCAGCACTGACTTGACACATCAGTAGGCCACCGCGAGCCATTGCAAAGGCCAGATATGCATTTTATCACCTCTAACGATGTTCGATGAAGTAAAATGCATGGCGAATCCCTCAGCTATTGATCAACGCTAAGAACTTTGTCCTCTTTCTACACGTACTGTTAAAAATTTGTAACAGTGAAGCTAATTAGTTGTTTTCTTTTTACATTAATTGAAGCTTAAACCTCAAACATGCGTTCCTCCCTCTTTTTCTGGGTCTGAAAAGTTGTCACTTTCACACTTTCAGAAATAAAGACCATTATTTGTTGATAGTACTCTTCAAATTTGGGACTTCCTTCTAATTTCTTTACTTTTTAAAAGGAATGCTTCTTTATTTTATTGATGTCTCGTTATTAAGTTCTTTAAGAGTTCTATGATGCTGAGATATTTGCAAAACTCTGGATCGCAGGTGTCTGCGGTTGGGAACGAACGCGCTATTACGCTTTACGAGGGCTAACGCGTTCATCTCCACACAATGAGGGTCCTTCGTTTCGCCTGTCTCTCAGCTATCGATCACTGCCATCTTTAAGAGTTTCCGTTTTTACGGTGTTCTTTTTATGTAGTACTAGTAATTCCTTCTTAACACATAGAACCCGCTTATCAAATTTGTGTGACAACAGACAATAATTTTTCGATAATAAGACGATTGAGGTGGTTTTGAGAACATCACGCAGTCACAGAACGGACATTGCTCTATGGTTCTAGAGGTATGCATGCCACCACTTCCATTACTTCTACAGTCCACAGCACGACCACCTTGATGTAACTATTTGAAAGTTTTTTGCAATTTATGTTTTAGCCAATTCTGTATTTTTGAATCTCTTCCACTCTATGCAACCATCAAAGTTTATTATAGCGGTTGAAATGAGATAGCAGTCAAATACCCGTAAAATTACCGGTCAGTGAACTCTAGTTAAGGCATGCAAATTGAAGGAGACCGTTGTCGATTGAGTAGAGCCACCTCTTTTCTTCCTGATGGACTGCATCACTGACCATTTCACTACCACATGAGAGCAGAATGTACGAAATGATTTGTATTCAAAGCATTTCCTATTCGTTTCTCAGCGCAGAACCTTCCTTTTACTGCATCTCTTATTGAAAACTTGCTCAGCGCAGATTTAGTGTTAGAGGTGGCTCGTGGGAAGCTATTCTTTACGCTTAATTATTTACAAAAGCCTAGCGTCTACGATACACCATAACTCTGACTTCTCTCAATGGCTGAAATGATCATGTTTCAAGCTTGGTTGGCATTTACTTCATGATTGGATAGTGGTTAAGATTTTCTCCAGCTACCAATGAGTTTTGTACTATAACAGTTAATACAATGTGAGGAAGCGAAGCGATGCAAGTGTCACCTATGCTTCTTACTTTGCACTTATCATCTTCGGCTAACTTTATTAGAAAGCGAAATATGTTCCTTTGCGTGCTGATTATATAGAGTGATTCAAAATTAGTCCCCAGTCTTAAAATTCTCATAATTTGTTACCTAGCTAGAAGTTTTAAAAGTACTGAATATGAAAAGAAAGCGTCTAGGATGGATTTCTACTAAAATTCGTTACGGGCATCGCGGCTCACCACCACAAGTCATCCAGAAACTGCATCAACTGAAAAGAAACTTGCATTCTTTCTTTCATGAGCTTACACCATGTTGATAATGATATTTATTTTCGGTTAACGTTTCGACGTCTTCGTCTTCACCACAGCCGATGATCCGAGTCGGTGGTCCACGCTTGTTTTCGTCTCTATGGTGGCGGCTTCGCCTTCGTGTCCAGTCAGGTCTTCCACACCGGTCCATCTGATCGAATTAGGCATAGTCAGTCGGTGGTGTACTTTTATGCAGGATGTTGATGGTTGATAGCCGTGATAGTCCAGTGATGGCAGCTTGTTTTCTCGAAGGAAGCGAAAGGGGAAGGCTCTGTTTTCTATTTCTTTTTCTGTTCTCTTTTCCGTACCACGATGGTAAAGCAGCCACATCGAGACAAAGAACAAGCGTGTACCATCGACTTGGATCCTCGGCTCTGATGAAGACGAAGACGTCGAAACATTACCCAATAATAAACATCTCATATCAAACTCGTGCAAGCTCATCAAAGAAAGAATACATGTTGATTAGTAATACTGAGGTTAA
Source organism: Angiostrongylus costaricensis (assembly GCA_900624975.1). NCBI lineage: Eukaryota > Metazoa > Nematoda > Chromadorea > Rhabditida > Metastrongylidae > Angiostrongylus > Angiostrongylus costaricensis. The sequence continues at coordinate 34,034 of UYYA01000396.1, forward strand.
AGAAAAGCCGGCTTTGAAATATTGTAAAGGAAGTCTTGTTGAATGGATGGTACAATTTCTCGTCTTCTCGATTAAGTCCGCGCTGGTTTGGTAGAGTAGACTTGCTGTTCTAACAGCACCAAAGAAGGCGGTTGCAGGACGTTGAGTTAGATATTCTTGCTGGCTTCCAGCATCACTAGAATTAGATGGCTACCGCTTTTGTTGGTAGCATTCACAGATTCTATCGCCAAGAGCTTTTCATGACAGTTCTTGATCTTCCTTGAGTCATCTTGGACTTGTATTCTTGCAATGGTCCTCCAGTGTTTTTGCACTTGAGCAATGGAGCTTCGTACTCCATAACGTATCCCTAGCTGAACAATTTTTGCAGGTAAGACGTGTAGTCATGTTCTTAGGGCTTCGACATTTCCGATAGAATAATCGATCTAAGAACACAACAAGGAACATAGATTAAATTCCTAATTAAATTCGTATACGCTAAGGAACATGCACAAATAAATAGAGAAAATTTTACAACATCAGATATTAAAAGTATTTCAAAATAGGCAGTTTTTTGATTTGGCCCGTTTTCATGTCTACAGTGCGGATCCCAGCCCTTCTCACATCGAATTCGCTTCCTCGCACCCATTATCCATGAAGGTCTTCCCAGTTTTACGTGTGGCATCTGTTGTTGCTTGAGGATTTTCATTTCATCTTGAATGTCGGAGAATTCTGGTCGGGCAATTCTCCTTGGAGTCCTAGGATAACCGAGGTGGAGCGTTTCCATTGGATTGCAGAGTGTGATTTTTTCCCAGATAAGTACGGTACCAATTTCCCGACCCCACGGTAATGAGAGGCTTGGTTGGCCCGGAGCGTAGTCGAACCGGCACCATGTTCGTGATGACGGACATCATTACCACTGTGCTATCCGCCCCACTAACTAGGGAGTTACTTTCCAGTTACCCTATCGTTCAGGGGATATCACTCAAGTGCTCCGTGGATGTTCGGTGAGGTTTACTTTGCTAAATGTCAACTCACATCTCAGCTACATATTAAAGAGTTAACACTGTCATTGAGTCGAACAGCTGAGCAAGAAGTTTTGGAACCGGTAACTTTTCCGAAAGGCTCGAAAGCACTACGTACAGTTCTCTTTTTTGTGCCCTCCAAACATCTATGATCCTTTGCACCAAAAATTTTTTATGAAGTTGGTTTTCTTTTGACCTATACTAAGCTCATTCCTTTGCCTTGCTGCTTAGACCTCTATGAGTTTGTTTTACGTTTTATTAAGTATTATATAAAAATCATGAAGAGATCATGGAAAGCTGTAGTGATCACGGTGTAGTTGGGTTGCTACCCACACAGATTTCATTATGTAGACCGATCTACACATTGGTAAACTAGTGCCACCTGGTTTTTTTGGTAAGAATGGTGATCAGATTCGCTTAACGGAACCACTCTTCCGGAAATGATTTCCTCATAGAAATACGTATGACGCTACCATCTTAATATTATCATCTTTTCATGCGGATCCAATCACTACTACCTTCGTGCAAACTTTCGCTTTACTAACAAGAAACCAAAAAATGTTGCCAAATTTTACCCTACTCTTTCTGAGTTATACCCATGAGCACGAAGCTGAACACAGCTTCAAGACCAATTAGCATCAAAGACCAATTTCTTTCAGTTGGAAGGCATGACTTACAGGGAGTTTTGGTGAACAATATTGACACATACTTCCCAACATAGTGGTTTTCTGACCAATGGCTAGTAGCCCCATAATGATCTAGGTTAGGAATGGTAACCTTCGTAATCACTGGGAGGTTTGCGTACTGAATGTACTGCATGGGATCAAGATCAAATTTATCCTGTCACGCACACCAATAATTTTAAATGACTGACCTTCAGCAAGCTCAGCAAGCTGGGTTTCCATAGGCTTTTTACCTGCCACAAGTTGTTTCCATCTACAGAATAACTCTTTGCGCCTTCTTTCCTGCTTAGGCCCCACGTAGTAGTTTGAGTTTGCACTTCATTGGCTTAAATCCTACGTTAAAGACGCCAAATTTTCCACGTGTACAGATAAACTAGTGGAAGTAGTAAATTCTGGACAAGACCTGAATCTGAATCATTTATTCGGCTTTTTGAAATCCTGGATGTTTTCGACAATTATGAGTGATATTACTTCCCAGTGCTCAATGGAACGTCTAATTGGTCAACTTTTTCAGTGCAAGGATTCTCAACGTAAATGGCTTTTTTTGTTTAAAGTCTTTGAGACGGGGTGTTAGAAAAGGCAATGTGAATTGAACCATGTAGGTTCACCTGTATTAGCAAGTTCTTGAAAGATTTTCCACAGTTCCCAAGGTCGACTTTCTATTAACCTCGGCATTGGATTATAAATTTGTTGTTCTCTTTTACAGCAATCGCGAGGTTGCTATTCAGCACACGTTTACTTCTTCACAAATATAACACATACAACACAACAGTAGCTGACGTTTCGGCAGTACCACCTTCTTGAGAGCCTGGAAGGGTACACTAATATGTAATTTACGAGGTCAAACGCTTCAGTAACGCAAACAGAAAGATGAAAATCTGAACAATAATTACACGATCACCGGCTTCTCGAAAAACCCCAAACGAGAGCGACGTCCCAAAGCAAAGCGTTTGGCAGGAACAAAATCCCGTCTATTTTGCCCTTCATTAGCGATGAAATAAGTGTAGCGATAAAGCGATGCTTAAAAAGGGCAGATCTGGAGGAATCGGCAGCGATAGTTGGAATACCACAGGATACTCTACGTTGCCATTTGCTTCGTAACCGCCTGTATAACCGTCTGTGAGAAACACCATATTGCGTAATTTGCCTTTACGGCAGAGACGGTGACTTCATGAGTTCAGGTACGTTATACCTGATTTCTTGTAGTACTTACGGGGACGAATATATTGGCGAAACGGGAAGACCTTTGTGTATCCGTATAAAAGAACACCTAGATGGCAAACGAAAACTAAGACGAAGCACCCCACTAGGCACGCATAGGATACAAAAGCATAGCGGAGACGATTTTGATGTAAAAGTACAACGGAGATGATTTTGATGTAAAAGTCGCTATCATCACACGGGAGACTAAAACACCAATGCGGAAATTTCTCGAGGCTTTTTTGATAAATTTCAAAAATCCGAGAATAAATAACAGGGAAGATTGCCCTGAGAAAACGCGTGATCTAGCCGCATATCTCAGAACTGATTTTTGATGTGGAGTGGTGCAGTATTCAAGTATACGCGACTCTAAGCGGCTGTTCTTCCTTAGTGGGAAACAGATTAAAAACGGTGGGTCGTGTAATTATTGTTCAAATTTTCATCTTTCTGTTTGCGTTGTTGAAGCGTTTGACCTAGAAAATTGCCTACTAGTGTACCATTACAGGCTCTGAAGAAGACGATACTGCCGAAACGTCAGCTACTGTTGTGTTGTATGTGTTATATTTGTGAGAAAGTAAGCGTGTGCTGAATAACAACCTCGTGGTTGCTTAGAAAACGAGAACAGCAGATTTTCGGCAGTTTTAAGGAATGTAATATCACTTATTAATGAAAGGCATTGCGCATATAAAGGAGATCAAGTAGCATCTCCTTCAAACTTTATACTGCGTTTGTATTCAGCTTCATATCTTTATATAATCAAGAGCTGAGGATTATTAGGGAGAAGAACTTAATGGCCTAAATCTTTTTTCTTTTGGATTCCGGAGTTTTGTCACTAAGGACCACGTTGTTAGATTCTAAAGGTTTTGTGGGTGGAGTTTGTTTTCCGGCATCTTACTGATCTTACACGTAGTAGATTTTGTCGATCGTTAGTGGTGGCTGTTCAGAGCTATTGGCATCCTATTTTTGTCCTAGTGTATTTGTCTCAATCACTCATTTCCGCTACTTCAATTTTTTCCTGAAAACATTTTGTTTGCTTTTTTCACATCTTGAAATGGTGGGGCTTCGAGAAAAAACAAGGACTTTTTTTTGAAGTGTGGGTTTATAAGCGGGTGTTGTGTTGGTTCAGCAAGCACAATGAAGATGCAGTTATTCATTTTCTGAGTGTCTACAGTGGGATTAGGAAAGAATGAAAGAATAGGTAAGAAACAAACTAGAACCGAGCGAGTAGAAATGCCATCAAGTTCATTGCAAAGAGCGCAGGTTCAAGGAAAAGCTGTGATCTCAAGGGCATTCGTCGCGACAATTTCATCCGCAATTCTCATCACGACTTTCGTAAGTACCACCTGGGAAGGCCTAATACTACCAAGATTCTCCTATTTCTGCTCTTCGGAATCTTCAAAAATCCTAAAACTGCTCTGTTTAGCCTCAATAGCTTTTTCATTGGGCAAAGAGCTCAATTACTGGCAAACAACATTACATCATGGAAACGTCTCGTTAACATGAGATAAAGAGCCACACGATCAGTATTGTTAAGACAGAAAGCGCGTGAACGAAGTCACTTGTGGGAATGACATTGAAGTGTTTACTGAGTTACTAGAAAATTGTTTATCCTAAGTGAATGAATGTTAGAAAGGTGTTCTAGAGTGTGTTAGCACTACATGCAGCGTGGAAACTTACTGAAAAATTGCGTCTATTCAACAAACCGATTCCATACGCTAATCGACTTAAAAATGCCTTCCATTCATAGAGACCTAGGTAATTTTTTGTACATCTAGGGAATTCTGATCATTATATAAAGATTCACCATGTGGTCGAGCTGCCGTTGGATATGTAAAACAGCGTGGTGAACGATTTAGCTTCAAAGCTTAGCAGGAGGAAACAAGTGATTTTGAAGAGCATGAGGACGCACTATATCGAAAGCGGAGATGCAGTATACTGAAGACGAATGTAATGGTGGAAATATTTTGTCCCGCAAGGTTCGAAATCTGACCCTCTGATTTACCTCAGAGAGATAAAGGGATGCTTCCATCCATGCCAGGATGTCGAAAATAGATTTAAGGTGCCTTTATACGATTTGATGATTGCTAGGAACTAGTACAAATCAGCTTCAATAACATGCCAAGCGCACTACAAGCAAAACCACCGACCATTTGGCGAGAATTCCTTTGCGAAAATCCTTCAAAGAGCGAAGTAGACAGGTTTACTCATAACCGCAACTGGAGAGTTCACTGGCCTCGAACGGCCTCACTAGACGGTCAACCAAAACACGAGTGATACAGGTGAAGCATTAAAAGGGAAACAAGTGCACAGATCTTCCTGTGTTTACAAGTTTACTCAATAAGAAAGCAACTGCATTCCCCAAAATTTATCCTTTCTAAACAAATAAAATAAGAGATGCCACGTTGCACTATCAACGTGATCCTGGTCGTTGTACCAAAATGAAGAGAAGGAAGTCTTTTAGAAAGTCACTATATTAGTGTTATAATACTGAACACGTCACATTTTGGGCATTTTTGTCACATCATTAACCTGTTTTGCAGCTCCAGATATGATATCTCCAATGCTGACTTACACTCTAAGTTTATGAACATGGTCGTCTAACATGTGTGATATATAGTACCTGATATATTTCTGGTTGAAAGAATTCTCTGTTGTCTAAAGAAAGCACTGAGATAACCGTAGTATAGCATCATCGCGTCAGGCTCACATAATGCAGCGGCATGACTTATGAGCACGAGCACGCAGGCATTGTGAACCACGTAAAATCCTAATACTTCTTTTGTCTGCACGTGAGAAAAAACTTCCTGCAGTTTTTCTCATCAAGTGGGGATCTTCTCCTCCGGTGGAGTTCTTAAATCTGCCTCGTTAGAACTGTGCTTAACTTACTGTTGCAAAGTAAGTGTAACAGCATAGATTCCTAACTTCTGTTCCTCTTAGAGGTGTTCACAGATACCGGTGTTGAAATTCTTTTCAGTCTTGTGGCCTCGACTGGTGGGTGAAATTCTCGTTGTACGTAGGCGTTCTTCATGCAAAGCGCTCCATCCAACACGATAACTCGGTAATCCTCAGGGTCTCGTACGGCAGTCAACAAAACTGGCTATTATGTTGGGGAAAAATGGATCCGCTCGTAATTTTCAGTCCAATTTCTTTCATTGCTTAGACTTGACTAATCTTCGCCGAATTACGTATACTTCTACTGGAGAATCGGCAACTTTAAATTTCCCAATCCCCCAACTACATCAACAACATTGAAAATTGGTTCAGATCGTCGTTCTTCTTCCTTTCTTCTTTTCTCCCTCCTCACTTTTCCGTTCTATTGGCCACACCTTATCGGTTCTTTTCTATTTTTATAGTGTAGATCTTGTTTAGAACCTCATTTAGCAGTTAATTTCCTCTTCAGATGTCCTAATAAAACAGTTATTCTGATTGCACTTCTTGATAGATTTCATTTCCAGGAATTTCCGGACGCTCTTCCCGATACACATGACTGTGTAGGACTGAAAATTTCAGTTCCCTAACAATGACTATTTTCATGTGTCCCACTCAGTTATGTAATGTGTTTTAGTAAAACTTTCTTCAAATATGAAATAAGTTTTTGATGATTCTCAACCACCAAACTATGAGCATATTTGAAAACTCTGTTGTCCTTAAGTCCATCATGACTCAGTGCACATTTCTCTTCTCGTATCTCCATCCGCATTCTATATGTAAAGTGATTAACAAATGACCTTATGCATTTGCCGCTTGCAGTACTGCACTCTACGAATGTCTGCTGTGTTGAATCCCTAATGGGGACAACTTAATAGCAAATTGTAGTGTACTGTGAAAGGTGCATTTCCTTAAGCTAACAGTGGAAATCAAGAACTTTACAACCGAATTTTACGTTAGAATCGCACATTTTCTCTTCGGTTGTTGCTTATTTCTGTCAATTTCTGTTCAGTTCATACCAGTTTATGTATGGATCGAGACCGTACGCGAAGCACGATGCATTTTGGGCGAAAATAATGACCGCTTCAAATTCTAAACCAGCGTTGTAGAGGTCGTATTGATCTTTATTGGCTTAAATAGAAACCGTTAGAACCTATAGAAATTTTGTTGCAATGCACAAGGTCTCCTGTTCTCCACAGATGAGATTTTCATTTCTTGGAGGGGATAATAGGGTGTTTTGTCCTCTTGGCGCATTAGTGCAGGATATGTTGCATTTTCTTCTATAAACATTGTTGTTTGACTCATCGTCGTGTTAACCCAACCGAGTTTTAATTAATTTCGGCAGTGTCTTCTTATCCAGCATCCCTTCACGACAAGAGCTGAGTCGACAATGACACATGCCGTCTACCTACCAGGCATTATACCGGTGCTGCCTGAGTGAGTTCTCTTTCTTTTCGTCCTTTTGGAGCACTTCTTGCTCTTAAACCACCACCTACTGTCCACCACCACATTCCATAACGCAGGTCTTTTTTGTGTAGAAACTGTCCTTCATGTAAACCACAATACACGCTTTCTTCATGCTCAGATTACGTCTCACACTACAAACCGACTGTGACTAAATTATTCACCTTCCCAAATCCACGAATAATGGCTAAAGAAATGTCAGAGTTAACTAATTGGAAATATTTGATATTGATCAATTTTCTATCGATTTGTGTTGATCAAACCAGAAGAAGATTGACCGAAGTTGGTTTAAACGGACGACATTGTTTTTAACTGAGGAATGTATGCGTCGTTTTCTTGTTCAGCAATCGCGGGGTTGCTATATAACATACACTTACTTCCATAGAAAACACTATACAACACAACAGTAGCTGACATTTTGGCAGTATCGCCTTCTTCAGAGCCTGGAATGGTATACTGATAAACAATGTACCAGGCTAAACGCTTCACTTCAAGCGAACTTTAAACTCACCGAGTTTAAGTTTCTCGAGAAGCTATAGATCATGTAATTGCCATAGAGTTTTTCGTCTTTTTGTAAGTGTTATTGAAGCATTTAGCCTAGTAAATTGTATATCAGTATACCCTTCCAGGCTCTGAAGAAGACGATACTGCCGAAAACTCAGCTACTGTTGTATTATGTTGTGTTTTTCAATGGAAGCAAATGTATGCTGTATAACAGCCCTGCTGGACAAGAAAACGATGCATTCATATTCCAATGCCGATGTTAATAGAAAGTCAATCTTGGTAATTGACGAGTGTATATCAAGAGAGCACTCTCAGGAGAGCAGATAGTGTAACATATTTGTATAAGAATGGAATTTTATTATATTATAAGGTATGTAAAGGTATATAGGTATAAAATTTTATATATATATATATATGTATATATATAACAGGGGCGCGTGTGGCGCAGCGGTTGGAGTCGCCACTGAGACGCTTGCGTGGAATCGATCTCCGCGCCCATGGCTCACCAAGCCTTCCATCCCTCCGGGGTCGGCAAATTGGTACCAGACTTGTCTGGGAGGATAGCAGCACTGACTCGATGCATCGATAAGCTACTGCGAGTCATTTAAAAGGCCAGGTATGCATTCAATCACCTCCAACGATACTTAATGAAGTCGAATGCATGCGCATCCCTCAGAAATTGATCAACGCCGAGAGCTTTATCCTTTATATATATATATATATAACCACAATAATTTCGAAATATTTGCGAAGTGTGGACCTTAGGCCAGATCGAACCACGATCTTCGTTTTCGGGGCTTGCGAATCACACATTGCGCCACGCAGGCCCTTGCTCTGCAGCGAAAAATAAAAGATGTACATGTATATATATATATATATATATATGTCAATTTCAGCGTTTGTGTTTTATACCATTAATGGATTAATTATTTAGTTTACTAAAATATCGCGCAAGAAAGAAAAAGAAATGGGATAAGAGGATTGGATGATTCCTCCATTTAGTGGATTCCGAAAACAATTGCGCAAGACATATTAAGCCTTAGGAATAAAATCTTGTAAGAAAAATTTCAACAAACATATTGTTGATATTGTCACGAAATAAGGTGTGGAACTGTACTTCACTTAAGGTCTTCCTGCTGATAAGATTTTCCGCAGTAACTGGGAACTTATCAGATTAAGCTTGACAAACTTCAATGTGTTTACCTTTGGAAGCGCTTCGCACGGCAGTCTTTGTACCCCAGGGAAAGAAGGCCTGCCCAACTAGCAACCTATCACTCAAATAAACATTGTCCTGGAACTGCCTGCATTATTCATGAAGAAGGCCTATCCAAAGTGTTCAGCCAGTATTTATGTTTAACGCATCGATCCTTCTTAGAACGGAAGAAAGTTTCGTCTGATTTATTTCTAGTAAGTGATTAAATCCTACAGTTAACATGTTAGAACTTTTATAAGTACTAGTTATAAGAAAGCGTCTTCAAAGGTTTATCCTCGAGAAGGTTTTCGGAAGGATTTTCTAAGCTCAGCAGTCCTACATTAATGCTCAATACCCACTCTTCATCACATGTGAAATAAAGGAAGACAGATATATTGCACCTCAGATTCTTCTTTCGAAAAACCGACATGCTATTTCGTCGATGAAAAATGGAACAGCACCAGGTCCGAAAGGATAAGATCAAAACACCTGAAGAACCTTCTGCCAGTCCTCGTCAGCACACTGGCCCGGCTACTCACACGTTACCTGTTTGAATGCGAGGCCCCTACTCAGTGGAAAAGCTGCCAGACCGTGTTTTTGTTCAAAAGGGATTATCTCCACGACACAGGCCAATGTCACCTAAACTACTTGTTGTCTGTCATATATAAACTATCAATTCGGGTCATTCTAAACAACATTGACGGAGTGCTGGATGAAGGACAGCTATGTGGTCAACTAAAGCTTCGAAAATGATTCACTGCGATGAACAACATCCACGCGATGACGAGACTCATTGAAGTGTCACAAGGGTACAAAAGACCGCCCTCTCTCACTTTCATTTAAAGAGAGCTTTTGGTTCGCTTAAGACACAACCAGTCATAGAAGTCTTAGACAGCTGAAGCGTCCCTACTCAGCATACGAAAGTTTTTCGCAAACTACGTAGAAATTTAACAACTAAAGCATCTTCAATGTAGAGCGACATTAATATCGGCAGGAAAAGGACGGGAAAGCTTGGCGATCTCGCCAAAATTATTCACAGCCACCCTCAAGAACGTCATGTAAACATTGGAATGGGATAACATAGGAGTGAAAATCGATGGTCGGCAATTACACCAACTTCATTTTGCTGATGACATCGTTCTTATAAGCCCAAGGATTAGCCAGGCAAAACGAATGCTTGCCGACTTTGGTAAGGCCCGTGGAAAGATTGGTTTTCAACAAATTCTCGCAGACGATGTTTTTGAGGAATAGATTGGTTTCGTATGCTCCATTCACGCTCAGCGGAACGAATATTTCAGAATGCTTCTGTTATATCTATCTAGGTCGGGAAATCAATATGATGAACGACTTTGGTCCAGAGCTTAGCAGAAGGAAACGAGCGGCTTGGGGGGCTTTCAAGAGCATCGAGGATGTAGTGAAGAGAACAAAGAACACCCGACTTCGTGCCCGTCTTTTCGACTCAACGGTACCTCCTGCGTTAACGCATGTGTAAGAAACCTGGTCGCTGTGTAAGCAGGATGTAAGGTCACTCAGCGTTATCGAACGCGCAGTCGAAAGGACGATGCTGGGAGTATCCCGCTTCACACAAGTAAGGCATTGGATCCGAAGTTCCGATCTGCGTCAATGATCAAAAATCAAAGATGCCGTTCTGTGCTCCAAACAGTCGAAGATAAGGTGGGCTGGACACGTAATGCGTATGAATGACAACTGATGGACAGGAGCCGTTAGTGGCTAGATTTCTCGGGGTCTCAAACGTTGTGCAGGAAGACCATCGACGCTGTGGTGATAATTCTTCACGAAGACTATAGAAGAAGATTTGCTGAACGGGTCCCTAGAGCGAGCAGAATCGACTGGCCTACTCTTGCAGGCGATAGGGAAAATGCTAAGTTTACTTACAACTGGCAAGAATCACTCGACAATCAGATGCGCCACATGTTTCAATGCTACTAAAATCTTCATCGAGGTCTCGTTTTCGTAGTTAGGATATCGAAATCCATTCTGCGAATGGAAGTCCTGTATCTGTAGCTGATTTGTAATTGCCTCCGTCACCCAGGGGAGATAAACATATTGACGTTGGTAGAGAAGGCTGACATATTTCATGGATTGCCGACGAAATGTAGATAAGAGAGGAGCTTCGATTGAAGAAGACGTGAGTTGTCATTGTGAAAGATCAATTGAGTAAATTGCGGTGGACGCATCGATTCATAGCTACAGGTGTTACGGAAACGAAGAATAATCCAGTGGTAAAGACATAAGGTGGCAATGATTATAAGTGAGCAAATAGATTGAAACTTAAGTTTGGCATTTATTTAAATGACGTTTTAACACGCATTTCCACTTGCTACGAAGAACATAACGATGGAGGTAGGGAAAGACTTTAGAGGGCGTGGACTTATTTGTTCATTTCTTGCTTATGTAATGAAGTGGCTTAAATGTGAAACTTTCTAGAGTTAATCGTGGATTTTCAGCATAATGATAGATGACGACATAGAGGAAAACACGACGAAATGCATGTGCGCCGATCTGCAGACGGAGGACTACTCGCCGCTCTACGCCAAGTAGGTGGTTCTAGTCGTGATGCAAGCAAACGCACGAAGGTTCCAATTAATTGATCCCAGTTTGAATGCGAAATCAGAGGTAGTCTTAAACATAAAGCAATTGTGGAATTGATATAAAGAAACTACGTGGTTACTCTCGCTAAGCTCCATACGCCGCTCTCACCAATATTTAGCCCACTGTTTCGACGCTCCACCACAGATTATTCTGTAACTCGTACGAATTGTACCAAGAAGAACTTTAATATAGTATAGCTTCTTCCAAGCAACTATTTCTAAGGTATCTTTTAGGGGTAATACGCGTTTGTATGACTAGTTTTCGTATAGTGAGCTATGTTATGCCAAATTACACAATAAAAACCATTCGTGTTCAGAAAAAGTTCTGGAGTAAGCCAACTTCGAATTTTCACGAGCCAAACGTGAAGCACCGCAAGCCCTATAATTCAGATGCAGCTTTTAGGTACAATCTGGCGCTTATCATCATTGCCTTGCCGCCGCTGTCACTATTCGGAGTCTGTACGAATGTCGTCAATATCTATGTGTATTCTCGAGAGAGGTTCGTGCAATGATGTTTTACAATTTCTGAGATTCGAAAAAATGAAATTCTATAGGAGACAAATCAGGAATTAATGTGGGAACAAAGCCAAAGAAACTCAATCGGTTACACTTGAGAGATCAGGACCATTTCGATTTATCTTATTCGGTTTGAGAAAGTGGTTTTTTGTTGAGTAGAAAGCACAGAAATGAGGTGGTAGTAGTAACATGGTTTTAACACTCATATTTTTCATTGGACATCACCGACAACTTCAATTAATTGTAACCATTAAAATTAAAAATTTTCTAACAAAATCAGATAGCGGAACAAATTGTACTAAGTTAAAGAAAGGTTAAACCTCTCAGTGTTGATCAATCCGTGAGGGAAGCGCCATGCGTTCGACTTCATTAAGCATCGTTTGAAGGTAACTGAATGCATATCTGGCCTATACAATGACTTGCGTTGGCTTAGCGATGTATCGAGGTAGTGTTGATATCCTCCTAGACAAGTCTGGTTCCAATTTTTCGACCCCGGAGAGATGGAAGGTTTGATATCCCAGGGTTTCCCTGTGTATTGCAGAGCGCTTCCGACCAATGCGCCACACGCGCCCTTATTCTCAGTCGAGTTAATCGCCAGCTTATAAAATCGAAAAATGAAGCAACGAACGATTTAAAAAAATGCTAGCAACAGGTTTCCCAAAACAATCCTTATTAAAAACCCAGCAAAAAAGAGAATAAGTTTTTTGATATGAAGACGGGAAACATTTTTAGAATGCGAAACTCGGCCAACACCTACTTGTTATTTCTCGCTTGCAGCGATTTCTTGGTGATATTGACAGGTCTCTTCATATTTTGGATTGGTGAGTCATTTTGTCTTGCAAGTTCTTAAAATTAGCCAACAGGTGAAGGTTAATGCTAGTCCCCAGCATTCGCAGAACCTCCCAATGAACGTTCCATAGTCGTCGTAATCTCCCGGACAAGCAGGCGAAAATCTCGAACCGACAAAAATTCGTTAGATATTGAGTGTGAGTGCGGATGCGAGGGCCAATCTCCGACCAGCATATCTATCCCAGGGTCTGCTGCCACTATCGAAGCCAGTATATCTGTTGAAAACCATTTTGTCATCTCTTTCATTTACTTTGTTGGAAACCAGCTTTGTGTTGTCGCTAAAATCAGAGTAGACTGTAAATGCTTAAAGCTTTAAATATGACCAATAGTCTTTCCAGCTAGCAACAACTATTTTTCTAAGTTCGTCTTTCTTCATCACACCTTGTAGAATACAAAGTTGAATTTCTTGTTTCCATTATCCTCACATACCTGTTATTTTTCCTGTTTCGTTTTTTATCAGTAGGCAGATTTATCTCGGTAGTTACCGAGCAGATTCGAAGTTACCTTTACAATCGACCGCTTTTCTCTTCTTTCCAAAAAATCGTCGCTGCCAACACCGAACTAAATGATCGTCGCAAATCGCTACCCAAAGAAAAACACAGAATCATCGCTTAGAATGCCATTAAGTGACTTGCTTTTTTTGCTATAGAGGAGCGAACGACAAAAAATTTACAAAAAAAAAGTCGTACGAAAACACAAATATTCAATGAAGAGCAACATTTACGGGTCAACAACTGCTCACATTGCATCATGAAATTACAGCACCTGCTGATCACAAACAGTTTAAAGAAGTCGATGTCTGCGTTCTCCAGAATGTCTAGGAATTCAGACAAGCGTCTCAAACTGTAGTTGCGGCAATTTCTTAATTGGTGACTGCTCATCTTGTCCATTTCGATTGTTTAATTACTATGTATAGCTTTCACCTGTTGCCTAATATTTTTTCATAGCAGGCGAAATACAACTACAGTCATGCCGAGATACCTGCGAAACTTGGACCCTAGGCAGACCAAAAACACGATTACCCCATCCCGTAGCTCACGTGTTGCCCACTGCACCACTAAGGCACCCGTTCTTCCTTTTTGTCGGCTAGTTTTTTTTGCCCTAACAGTGCCAACAGCGATACACTGGAAAGAGTAATCGGGTTCGAAGCTGGCCTACGATCCAAGTTTTACAAATGCCTCAGCATTATTGTGGATATTTAATTGCAGTTTGCGTGACAGGTGAGAACTTTCCGTGTCTATTTAAATTATTTAAGATTATTAAATAGTCTTTTTCCAATTTAATTAAAAGAGTTAGGAACTGATGCGAAAGCTGCAAAAGTGGTGAATGCCCTAAGTGTTGTAATGCGGCTGTGAAAAGTTGTGAACACTTTTCTGCTTAAGTTCATGTAAATTTTTTTTGAGATCATTAATGTTTCAGTGACTCAAGAAAGTCACTAAAAATTGTTCCAAGGCTGTTCCTTGCAGCCGCCAGTGTTTATGCGGATAATCTTCAGCTGTCACTGAATTCAGACTCGGCGCGATCGTACATTCCGGAGCTGGCGAGAGCTCCGTACACTACCGTGTACATACTGCCGTTCGGCTACATGGCTCAGACGTGCAGCATATACTTCACCGTAGCGGCGGCCTTCGACTGCTACACAAACGTAGGGATTTCTTCGTAATAACGTCTAAGATTTTAAACAGGAGATGAACTAAGTGGTACCATTGAGACGACTCCCGATTTTTTGTCATTTGCGGATACGGTATATTTTGTACAGCGTACAACCGCATGAGGAGGTGGTTTCACATTGTGTTTGCTTCATTTCGGCTTCTTTTATATTCTCCCATTCCACGCGTCAGCCATAATTCATCATTGTGTTTGGGAACTATGCAACAGTCGATTACTAGTGAAAAAAAATCTTATATGCCGCAGCAAGTGACGAAAGATGTCAGTTTTTCGATAGCTCCCAATAATTTCTCGACAATTAGAAGAATTATGAGGTTGAGAACTTAAAAGATATGTGGATAAGAGTTTTCTCAGTCTTTATGAAATGCCTTTTTTTCTACAAATTATTCTTCCAACTTTGAAATTGTTTTCAACTAGTATTTTGTAAAGGAGCAGGATTTTTATCACACTAGGATGCAACGAGCTTACATCTTGTTGGCAAGGATTTTTAGGTACTGAGTACATTTATTCCAGCTCATAACGTTTACTGTCAGTTAAAAAATATTTGTTTAGAAGTTAGAAAGAACAATGATTTTTGGCTACGTATGAAATGGAAGAGAAATTCCAAGATTCTTTGAGGTGCGGATAGCACAATGGCAGTGATGTCGATCATCACGAATATGGTGTTAGTTTGAATCCGCACCGGGCTAACCAAGTTGTCATTCCCATAGGGTCGGAAAATTGGCACCGAACTTGTCCGGGAAGAAAGAATCACTCTTTGCAATTCATTTGGGAACGCTCCAGCCTTGCTATCCCAGGACTCCAGGGAGTCTCACTCGGCTCGACAATGATCCCACGATATTCAAGCTGAAATGGAATTCCTCAAGCAGTAGCCGACGCCACGCGCAAAAGTTGGAAGATCTTCGTGGATGGTGGATCCGAGGAAACGAACCGAATGTGAGAAATGCTGGGATGCGAACCGTAGACGTAAAGGCGGGTCATTTAAAACAAAAAAAAAAAATAATCCATGCGTTTCTTCCTAGAAAAGCCACAGTTCTACTACTCAAGAGTAGTAATTTAAAAAAAACCGTTGTAGAAGATTTTTAAAAAGGTACTTTGACGAGTGAATGCTGATAAAGTGTGAAAAATGTAGGCTATAAAATGGATATTTTTGTGCAACACCTTTAAAAGACCAATAGGAGGTAGTGAACTGAGAATTTATAACCACCCTTGAAGATCCAGTGTAGAAGCGCATTGATGAATACGTGCTCTACAACCAACAAATTCAAAGCGCTTTGGACCGCTCACCTGCTTTGCATTTATAGTGAAGAGTTCGAGTGCAGCAAAAACGTCTTTATACTTCAATGATGCTGAGATATTGGCAAAACTCCTGAACGAAAGCGCTATTGTCCTTTCGGGGGGCTAACACCTTCACCACCACACCATGCGATTCCTTCGTTTCGCCTGTCTCTCAGCTAGTTCTATCGATCACTTACCATCATCTTTATACTCTCCCCAACAGCATCAATGCTGAGGGACTCTCTTCAGCACCAGCGGTTCATTTCGGCCGAGCAAACTAGTACTACGGAGAGGTTTTTCGTGCCAGATAGTTCATCTGTGTTGAATAAGCTAGCAGTTCTATGTAGAAAATACAACAAAGAAGATCCATTAAACAGAATTAATCACTGAAAAAGAAATTACTCCTTTGCTTTGGTACTTGGACGGCCCGTGTTCATCGGTTGTTCGGGCGTCAGCCAGCATAAATTCCATTTTTCGGAGTTTTGTGGTTCCATGGATTACACAGGTCAGCCTAGGCGAAGCCTTCCTCAGATCCTCATCACCCCAGCCATTCAGCACCCTTGTGCGTCAAGAGAAGAAGATATGCCACCATGAGACAAGTTTGATACCACCACGACAGTGGTGATTCTTGGCGATGGTGTTGGTTCACTTTTAGTGGAGCTTCCGGTTCCGGACGGTAATGAAGGACTGGTTTTTAGCTCGAGTGCTCCTGATAAGGGAGGAATCCCTCGCTGTACAGCGCAGCCGAACATCCAGAAACACCTCTCAGCCACAAAGTGGCGATAAACCGTTGGGAGGGAAAGGGAATTCATTAAGATGAACGCAGTCCACTCAGTCTAATAAGTGACCTATGTTTTGAGATCAATGCTTAGTGCCCTGAAGTGCTAAATAGTCCCATAAAAACAATTAGAGCGACTTATGGTTTACAATAATTTGCACAATATTTTTCGCTAGACCAATAAAAACGTCCTTTGTTGTGTGAAAACCATGGAAATTACGCAACCTTTCATGAAATCGTAACATATATAGCTGAAATAGCAAGAGAATAAAAGGACTTTGGATTTTTCCTTCAACTAGCTTTTCTCACATTCGTCACTTTCTACTTTGGCTTTCCGTCTGATCAATTTTATACGAATCTGTTTAGGTCTGCCTGAAATCGTTCTCCAAGACCTACTGTACCATTCGCAGAGCGAAACAAATTTGTTTCACTGTGATGGTTGCGTCCATCGTTTACAATTCGTTGAGATTCCCACAGTTCAATTTGCGCAAGTGCCTTCACGATACTAGCGGTGTGAGTTCTGTGGCTCATAAGAACACGACAAGTAATTGTTACCGGAAGCAGTCGTGAGCCACTGTCATGGCTACAGCGACCATTTTCAGGACCAAGTCATCGAAATCTGTCCGACTTCCTTGTTTTTCACCATAAATGTGGCATACAATGTGTACTTGTACATGGTGCTGATGACTCTTTTGCCGTTTCTCTTTCTTCTTTGCCTTAACACCATCATCGTCTGGCGGCAGAGCACTGACACAAGCCGACAAAATGAAGTGTAAGTTTACGTTACTAGTCCACGTTTGAAGTTCATTTCTCATCCGTGAGCCGAAGAGCTCTTATAGTTGGAGAGTTGACTGTAGTCACTTTGACTCGCGCCACAGTAGTCATAGAAAGACGTATCCATCACTCCTTCTGTCTCGTCAATGCTTTATTCTCATTTCGTTTCCCTGTCCCGGCACTCATCCAATTTTTCTATCAGCAAACGTTACTGCTTTTCCCGCACAGTGTAAAATGTGCCTCATGATTCATAATACCACTCGTAATCAAATTCTGCTTGTGATATTTAGTCCTGTAGGCAAAATATTATGAACCACCCTTCAAAGTTCATGGAGTAATTTTTTCCATATTGGAGTATAATCTGAACCATAATATCTGAACAATCTGAACAGATAATTTGAACAAGAACAACCAAAGTAAAGTTAAATTCAAAGAAAAGTTCCACAATATGAGACTTCTTCTCTTGTTTTCAAATTTTTCGAAACCTTCAAAAGTCTTAAAGTATACAGTAATCTTGAATAGTCTTTATCTTACTAGATGCTGTTGCAGTTCCAAAGTGCACTCTGCTCATGCGTTGCTCCATCCGCCGCCCAGTAGCTCAAGTGGTGGTGACGAGACGATCACCATGATCATGGTCGTCATTCTCTTCCTCGCTTGCAATACTCTAGTAAGGAATTCGCCATAGTGTGTTTCGTTGATGTGAATCTTTAATTTGCACTGCTTGAAGGCAAACCAAGAAAATGCCGTTGTCGCGGTACGTCTCCTAAATTAGAAACTCTTTCGAACTATTGGTAGAATTTAAGAATGTGAAATAAAAATACCGCGCCATCATCAATTACTCTTGTAAGTATAAAGAAGCCATAGTAAAGAAACATACTCTGAGTTGGCATGCGGCTAAGAGTTACTAAACTAGAAGATAAATCGTCGATACCAGAAGGATTTAGAGATAGAACTACAGAGGTTACTCCACTATAGAACTCTCTCCCTTTGGATGGAATGAGAATGCACTTGGGACCCACTACTTAAGGGCGCTACGGTTGAGTTCCCACTTTTGGGGTTAATCATTTAAAGCGAATTCATGCGATTCACATGCGTTATATGAATACGTTTATAATATCTATTTAGAGGCAGTGATACCTAAATGGCTCATACACACAATGCTTACTAGCGCACTTCTTATATTCGTCTTGTTCTTCATCGGCCATCGTATGACTTTTTGTTTTGAACTTCGATTCTGTCCTTTTCTCTTCTTCTTGATATATGGATAGTTGAACGAATTTTCTACTTAATGCCCAAATAATCGTGCTAAGGCGTTCACACATTCTCAAGATAAGTAATCACCGACCTTAGGGATTGAAGGGAGCTTTGAGCCGCGTTAGGTTGCTCCATTTCAGCGGCCACGAAGATCCATATTGGAAGGACAATTTCGCCGTCATAGTACTAGTATAGAGAAATAGATCTCATAATTGAATGGTGCGCTTAAATGGTTTAAGTGGTGGAAAGAGTTCCACGTAATGAAGAAGTTGTTGCTTGAAGTTGCTAACGAGCGAAAAATTACTGTTCAAGTGAGATACTTGAAATAGTAGAGATGAAAAGTCTACTGTATCGAACGTATCAAAAATTTCTTATTCGACCCAGTGAAAATACGCGCTGCGAATCAACAGGGAAGCAGAAAAGCCCAACGAAGCTGGGATAAGCTATAAGAAAGGTGATTGATGAACACTTGTTTTCTTCTTGCATTCACCCTGTACTCCCTTGTAGTAGAATAAGCAGCTATGATGCTCTCTCGTTATTTTTTATAAAGTAACGGAGTTTTCGCTATGTTTTCGCTATCGTAGAGGAGACAGACCTAGCGCTGTTGTATGCAGGCTATATACACAAAAGTATTAACAAACAAAAGGAGTTGCACAACATGTGCTTTAGAAAATCGGCGACCTTTCTAAGTAATGCGCAGAAATTTTCCACAAATCCATTTTCTTTTTCATACTGGGTCTTTGTCTGTTGGCAGACCACTGTTGACCTCAAACCTAACGTGAATGTTTTCGACGTCGAACAAATTAATTGGTGTGGGACCCAGTACTCAGTGCTTTGTCCTCACAGACTATTACGCCACCAGTTTACTGTACAAGAATGGGAAGGGAGCTAGGTAGTTTAGAGTTGCCACTTTGGTTCATATGGCAACGTATTGTAGTTGAGGTGTTGGCAATGAGATATACATCATTACAGTGCCTATTTCTATATGATGGGTGGCGTTTTTCAGACCATGTGTTTACTTCAGGCTCTGATTGTTAACTTGATCGAAACGTTCTTCGATCCGGACCCGCTACTTCTCAATCTGCTTTCGGATGCGAGCAATTTTCTGGTCGTCCTCAACTCTTCTGTGAACTGTGTTATCTACTTTGTCTTCAACAACATATATCGTGAAATCTTCATGTTAGTTGATTGACATTGATTGATTGACATACATTGATTAAATTCCTTTAGTATAAAATGCTCCCATTGCAGAATGCACACCCCAACCGAAAAATTTTTTACTTTAGTAATAATTTAATTAAAATTTATTAATAATAATGAAAAAAAGAGGTGCTTGAGAACTGTTTGAGATGAAAGATTTTAGTGTAATCAGAGATAGAATGGATTGTTACGGTAAAATGAATGCTATCGTGGAAATCTGTAATTTAGTGGATTAGGGTTGAAATTTAGGGCAAGGTTCCATCGTGTTCTAGACGGACTCTCGAGAAACACGTGTTGTTACTGCTGTCGTTGCTGTTTCCCACGACGACATCGTCAAGATTCCATCTGCAAGTCGGCAACGGTTGATCGGGGTGGACTCCGACGGTCATCGTTGCGCTATGTCGCTTGTGAAACCAACGGCAATACCATTAGAAGTAAGTACGATAACTTTTGGAGCCTGATATTTTTCTTCGTGGTTCTACCGCAAAAACGTGCTTAAGTTTAATAGAAAGTCGTTGTTCATTAGTAGTGCTAATAGACAGTGAAGTGGATCAGATGAGTTTGGCATTTGCGATTTTTTTTGCATATGAAAGACTACATAATAAGGTTGCACGAAAGGTAAAACCAATTTGAAAAATCGTCAACGGGAGTGATTACGGTGAAAGCATTACAATTTAAAACGACTAGAACTGTGCAGATAGGACGGCGAATACAAGATTCCTTAACTCGCAAAGTTCCACACCGATTTGCTAGCCATAGTTGCACAGCGTGGTTTGCTCGCTTGGAGAACAACTGAAGCATCATAGTCTTCTTCTAAGAACTTTATAAATAAATCTGTCTATCGAGTTAGTAGACTTCTTGCTGTGCGTTAGGGATCCTACTAGATATAGTTTCTTGGCTCTTGTTCTCCATAACTCGCTAAAACGACTCAGATATCTGGGCAACCTGATTTTCGGCATCTTAATGTAGCCGGCAAGATTTGTGATCCCTGATCACCACTGTGTGTGGAATCGTTTCTTTCTCGCTTGTGTAATAGGAGATACTTTCAACTTAACCTTCTAGATAGTGTATTTGATAAATCTGAATTACCTTTCCTCCGACATGCGTAATATCTATCTTTGCTAGGACAATATTGAGACTGAAAGCGTATTTGGATCAAAACGGCAAGCATAGTGATAGGTGCTCCTTGTTTTTTTCACCGTATGCTCGATTTTCTCGTAAACTTTTGAAGCCCGTCATTATTTCGTGGTTGAGAGCGTTGCTATATTGTTCAGCATATTATTAACACCCAGATAAACAAGCCAGGCATTCGGATACGCTCGTTCCACTGAGCGTGAATGCGGAAACAGAAAGCATTTTTGGTGATCGTCGTTTACTTGAAGCTCTCAAGAAGATATCAACCACAAATTCTTCTACAAACGCTGTGGAGATCCGTCAGTATTCATTTCGTCTGGATTGTGCATAAGTTGTAAGAAGGATATCACCAGCAAAATATCGATGATGTAGCTGCTGGCCATCTACGTTCACTCTCATGCTATTACACTCTCAATTTTCTCGTAATATTTACAATGGAAGCCGTAAGCAATTTTTCCAGGGTAGCTGTGTCTTGTTGACCCCTCTCGTTAGGTCGCTGATTATACTGCTGTGAACTGGTGAAAATGGGGAAATTGTTCTATGCCTAGGATCATGTGCTGGAGCGCAATTCCTTTGTTTTTTGCAGCTTCCCTCTCCGCTTCTGTTTCATCTTAAGCGAAGACGTCCTACACGTCGATGAAAGTCAAATGAAGCGTTCTCTTGTACTCCTGCGTTGAGTTTCATAATGTGAGATGATTTCGCATGAAGTAAACTGATCCAATTTTCCAAATTCGCTGTTTAGGATGATACAAATAATGGGATTCTAGACGACTCAAAGCTGGCGGACTATATTAAGAGTTACATACGTCGTGCAGGTTTCCCTTTTCTGCAGAAACACTGTGTTGTCTTACTACAGAAATCTTGCTTTATGAATGACACGTGCGAGAAACTAAGCTTCTGGCCGAAACCGACAGTTGAGTTGTTCGAGTCCTATCCAGGCAGGAATTCATTGTGTTATTCACAGACGAGGTAGCATATCAGGCACAAGGGAGTAGAATTCTTGGGTTGGTTGGCATTTTCGTCGTCGAGGACTTCTGTTTCAAAATATTTTCTGTTATATCTCTGTACCTATGTATCCTATATATCCTACGCGCGTCTAGTAGAGTATTCGGTTTAACTTAAGTAGCTTTTAACTTCATGCTAACCATCCTCGAACCTTATACAAGACGAAGGAGCAATAAACATGCATGGCTTTTCTATTAAGTAGCTTATGGCCGTCATAAAGAAGTGCCTAATCTGTCCAATCCTGGTATGGTCAGGAGAGTATTACACACGAAAGAAAGGGCTGGTAATGGACAGCGACTGGCACCAAACCTTGGCATTGATTTCATGTCTAAGGTGGAACCGCCGTTAATCAATCTCCGGAAATTACTTTAGTTTAGATATACAGAGGATTGCCTTGTCATCTGCTCCACAAAGAAAAGGTGGACAAATGATTTGAGGTATTGAGAGAACAGAGAGAGTGTGTAACATTCATCCGACAGAAAGCGAAGGAAAACTGGCTTCCATCTTTCCATCTTTAAGCGTTCAAATAAACCTGTTCGAAAACGCCCACATCACGAAGTGGTACCAAAACCAAGTAGCAAAAACATAAGGTTTATTAACTTTCTTCTCAACCCTCACACACCAAAAGGGTCTGTGTAAGAAATCTGTTTCGAACAGCTGCAGTGTGTGCACAGGAAGAGAGCAACAAGAAGAATCCCTGAAATTGGCGCAGCAAATAGCCATTTCCAGTGGCTGCGAAAGTGTATCTCATCAGGATAGATGTAAAGGAAAAACTACCCACAAAACGGTAGTTCTAACCAGAATAAACTTCCGTCCATATTGCCCTTCATTTTCAACGAATTAGGTGCAGTACCACTAAGCGCTCTTTTAAATCACGCAGTGACGAATACGTTGGCGTAACTGGTAGACCACTACGGATTCGCATTAAAGGACATCTGGTCGTTAAACCTAAAGCATAGCCAAGTACTCTACTAAGTGCGCATAAGATACAGGGAGATAACGGAGAAGATTTTGACAAAGAAGTTGCCGTCCGCATACATTAATCGGATACTTTGGCGAGCAAAAGTCTCCATGCATCCATGCAGTCTCTTTATAAATTCCAAGAATCCAAAAATGAACCTTAGAATGAATTTCTCTCTATTAAACATAATCTCACACATCATTTAAGACTAACATTTTAATGTGATAGAGGCACATTAATCGCCCAAATGAACTTTTTGTGGCTGGCCTACACGTGAAATATTCAGTAGAAGAAGACTCACAGAGATAGTTGAGTGCGCAAAGAAGCTGTTTTGTTCTCAATGCGATTAAAATATTTGTTCCGTGCCTTTTCCGTTTTGGTTAGGAGGTCTTTGGCTGGGCCCATTGCGGCCAACTTAACCTTGCCAGGCCTGAACAAGGCGAAATCTATTGAAACGCCATCATTTTCTTTAAAAAAGGATAAAGTAGTAACCTCGTCGTTTCACATCAAGAATGCAGTGAATTATTTAATTAATGCCGAGGCTATTAGAGAGATCATCCAGAAAATCACTTCTGTCATCAGTACAGTTAGTACACATGGTTCGTTGGGCTCTTCCTTGGTGGCTGGGTGCGCTTCTAAGCAACTTCCCGAACCCTTCCCAAGTGGGCAAGAGAAGTAAGACTATGACGGATAGCGAATTTGTTTATCAGAAACGGTAATAGAGGATACTTTTGGACCTCCAAATCACTTATTTGCAGTTGTTTGACCAACTTCGCGTGTTCGATAGACGTGACTACACTTCTGTAGGCATGCAGTGTGCATCAATACGCAGCGTACATTTTGTAAAATATGGGATGACTTGCGGACTTTTACAACCGCCATACTGTAATCTTTACTTACGCTCCAAATACACTTGCAACCAATATTTTGACGATCTTTCATAGTAGAGCTCCGTGAGATTTTTAATTAGTCTAAAACTTTTTCTTAATGTGATTTTCTAGCATCAGTGACTCGTGAGTCTCCGGATTGGCAGCCCCTCACTCAGTGCAGTCTGCCGAATATGGAGTGGACAGCAGGCAGTTTCAACCCATCTGGGCGTCGTATCACGCTCGTCGACGATGATCCCGACAGTGGGTGGGACGAGCGAAGCCAAGTAAGATTCCCAGAATGTTCTTAAAATATAAAAGAGGCTCACACTTGTTTCAACCATAGTTTTAACAATAGCAATGGAAAATCAACGAGGGACATATTTTAAAATGTGTGATTGAGCCCCATTTCTACAAATTTAACTATATTCGTTTGTTAATCAATTTTAATCATGCGTATTATAGACAGTAAAGAAGAGTTTACATTGTGAATCTGACCAAAGCCTTAGACTGACTGGTTTCGATACCGATTTGCTCACTCCCTTCCTCCAGATCCGTTCCGTTGGTCTGTTGTTGCTGATGGCAAAGCTAGGTAGACAACTGACCAAGAGACAGCCAAGGGAAGGACCCCAGGAATCCAGTGCGTAACACGTGAGCTTCCAAATGGAATAGTCGCAGGTTCGAATCTGCCCTCCTGGGATCCAAGTTTTGCAAATATTTCATTATCGTCGTGGATATATGCCTGTATTTTCGAATAAGTGCGGCCTGAAAAATTTGCTAGTTGGTTTCATCGAAAACCGTAGAAATTTCATACATCCCTTCTCTGGAGCAGTACATCAAGTGGGAAGTGGTGGTTGGGTTTGTCTATATTCTAATGCAATGCTGTAAATCAGATCGGCACTAGACTAATGCTTTGAGAATGAGTTCCAATTTATGTCCTTTTTAGAAAGACGTTTCTTATCCAACGCTCTTAAAAACGCTAAGATGTTACAATAGCTTTTCTCAGTTTTTCTAGGAAACTTGCAAAACCATTATGGCGTCAATTTTAAGGACAAGATAGTGAAACAGTACGAACCTTAATGGATTGCTTCAAACTTTATTGTAAAGTAGTGTTTTGCACTGAAATTCGCAGTGGGAATTTTCTGGAAATGAGCCACATGTAATGAATGACTTTAATTCATAGTGATTAACGAGGACTGGTAACTGAGCCTGCGAATATGCTTGGAAATGAGAATTATCGAATCTTGACTACACGATAGGAAACGGAGTCCAATGGCCAATGGCAACCCGGAAAAATAAGTGGTTGTAGTTAAGAGCGAAACTCTCTAATCCTAAAATCCCTCTGATTTTATTATTCCGAAGCTCGTCAGTTGTAATCATGTTCAGTTCTTTTCTCAAAGCCCACACTTTTTCCAACTAACAATAACTTTAGGTATTTTTTAGTAACCAAATCCTACGCTAAGTGGATAGTGGATAATTGAGAATTTGGAAAGGGCTACCTCAGTAAATTGTTTGAATAGGTGGTCGAGGTAGTTAGCACCTTTGGTTCGAACTTGTTGCGGATCTCCCTTACTGGATTCTCACTCGGTGAACTTCCAGCCTTTGCCGTAACGGATTAGTACCATGGAAATCCAAATGAGACCCTATGGTTGATTCAACAAGAACGCCTGAAAGTCTCCAAAGCGAGATTCATCGAGGAATTTGAGTAAGAGACGAAAAATGCTGAATACGGGAAAAGGGTGCCTGAGTTCGTCACGATGACATGTACCACTCCTGGTCAATTTTGCTTAACCGATATCGCTATTTTCTCGAAATTTTACGTGGAATCAGACCATCACTTCCATTGCGCTAGATTAACTTCTTTATGAAAATAAGAAAACGGCTCGCAATTCAAAGAGCGAAGTTCCAAATCACTGTAAGTTGGGATTTGCTCAGATTTTTAACCCGTATTTGAGAAGTCATCTTTTTCAACGACACTGATGAAAGAACACAAGCGCTTTCAAAGTCTACCAGTATGTGTTGTTTTCATTGACAAGCTAACACGAGGTAGATTTAAAAAAACTTTGTTCAGCTAGCGCTTCGGCGCCCGTGCGAGTTCAGAGTCGGATGATTCGTTTATATTCATATATATTATGCATTGCGAGGTTAATGGAAAGTCAGGTTTTGAAATATTTTTACGCTCTGTGCTAGTCTACCAAAACTTTTCAGTACAATGGTACTACCTATTTTCCGTCTTCGACGGCACAGTATCATAACAAGGGATTGGTCCTACAAGAGCATAGAAGTTCTAGTGAAGGTAATTAGGAATGGCCGAATGCTTGCCCATTTTGTCCTCTACGTCATAAAATACGACATGACAATTGGACCTTACCGAAAAGAGGTAAGGAACCACTAATCAAATGCGCTGTTGAGAGAGTGGTGCTAGTAGTATCTCGAGTTAGAAAGCTGCGTCGACAACCAAAGGTCAGAAACGCTTCCGGACGCTATAGGATATCAAAGTCAAAAAAAATCCCTTGTCTGGTGCTGATTAAAGAGCAACCTTTGAAAGAAATCGCTAGAAACTTACTGCGATGGTACTGCAGTTAAACAACAGAAGGGTCATTGGCCAGTTGATAAAAATTCTCCGTGAATGCCCTACAAGAAAGCTGTGATATTCATGTACCACGAACAAGAAGAGATATGTAGGCCAACAGAGAATTCAATAGTGCTTGTTGGATAAGATGAGGACTTTAGGATTTACTAAACTATTTCTCTGTGTTACACATTGCTGATGACGGTGGTCCAAAATTCATCACAAAGATTAACAAAAAAAATATTTGCTCGAACACTTTCAACAGTTCAAGCAGTTTGTGCCACCAGCCCATTTTTCTTGGATACAGTGGACTAATTCAAAAAGCTTCATTTAAAAATAATGGCGATATAATCACAATCTTAACTCTTTTATTTACTGCCTTTTTCTTCTTAATGGCAGGGTATGTTGTGAAACATAACTCGTATGAAGTGCTGAGATATTTGCAAAACTCCGGACCACAGGCGTATGCAGTGGGGAACGAACACGCGCTGTTGTCCTTACCGGGGAGCAGCGCA
>UYYA01000397.1:0-60972 GCA_900624975.1 Angiostrongylus costaricensis
GGCCTTGCCTAACCCGTCCTTTGATGTCGGTGTAAATAACGTTGTAGAATGGTTATATGTTGGTTATAGTACCTCTATTCAGCACGCGAAGGCCTTCATACATTACAGTAACCTGCACGCAGCATAGGCAGGATGAACAATACCAGGGCATCCTTACTGACCAGGGTTTCTATGACTGCTTCTATCTCGAGTCAAAGGCCTTCTTTAATTTGATGAAAGTGATATAGAGAGTTCTCTTGTCATCTCGCGATAACTCAATGAGTTTTGTTATCGTGCGGAAGCGGTCAATCATACTGAATCCTTTTAGGAACCCTTCTTGTTCACGAGGCTTTCCTTCGTTCAGTGTTTTGTCAGTCCTGCTTAGGATGACTCAAGTGAAAAGTATGTAGATAAAGAGTAGCACGCAGATTGAGCGATGGTCGCCGATATCGTGGAGCTCAGGATTCTTAAACAATAGCACGGACTTGCTAGTCTTGCACTGAGTAGGAAGCTTTCATTCAGACAGGTAACGTGTGAAAAGCCGGGCTAGTGTATTTGCGGGCACAGGGGAAGGTTCTCAGATGTTATCCTCTTCTGACCAGGTGCTGTTCGATTCCTCACTGAGCAAATAGCATAACGACTTTCGAAAGAAAGGACAGGTGAAACGACCTATCCAATTCCTTTATTTCGTACTCAATTTTTTTGACTTTTTGGAGGTTGTAACTGCTACATCTGGTCTTCGGGGTGTAGACATTCTTGGTTCGTAACTGGCGAAACATCGGCAGGTCTTTCGAATGCTTTTCCCAGTATTTGCAGCTTCGACTACAACTGTTGCTACTCTCTCTTTAAGATCCTTTATTACCTCTATGTACTGTTTGACAAGTTTGAAAGTGAGCTCGCGGTTACCTGTTGCTCGTGGGATTCCGTGCTGGTGTATCAGGTCGACTTTCTCTGGATGCGCTCGTCTCTTGGTGACTTTCGAACTGTCTGCTTTTACAGCACTAACGTGAAGATGTTGAATGAGCGAATAGCACTTATCGTTGGTATTATAAAGGACGGCATCTTCTCAACAGCCGACTAACGAACAGTATAAATTCCTATTTACTGTAGTTTTCAGACTTCCTTTTTAGAACTTTGTTGTTTTTTTCCGTGCCACGAGAAATGAAAACTTTCACGAGCGTGGCGATGATCTGATCCCGTGTAGAATTTTGGGACGACAGCAACCTCGGTTAAGCAAAAGTTTCGATTTACTATGATGTGGTCTATGTTGTTATGGTACTTTCCACTGAAAAACTCCCACGTGCAGCGTTGAGGGTGGAGGTTCCGGAGTTGGGAGTTACCACAAATGGCCTTGCTCATAATGATAAACTCAGACACCAGCTCACATTGCTCGTTCGTTTCCGAGTAGTGGAAGCAATTGCAATCCACTCCTCAGACGTTCTTCTGGGTCTAGTATTAGCGTCCACGGATCTCCCTCATATGTGGGATCTCGAGCCGGCTACTCACGAGACTACGTGGCACCTCCCCAGGTGGCGGATAGGGGGCTAATCGCGGACCAAAAGCGACCTTTGCTTCTCTGAAACGCAAGTGGATTCAGGGGATGGACACTCTCTCTCTATTGCGCTGAGTTGGCACATACTTACTGTATTTGCTAGGCGTAATCATGCATGCGTATACCCACCTCTCGCGTTCAGAGTCGAGCAAGCTATACGTGGGTATCAAAATGCTAAACACAGTAAAAGAAACGGGCCTTATTCCCTGACCCCGACAGAGCCCCCAACTTCGCAGCCTTGAATAGGACGAGCACGGAGAGGCTGCTAAAATCTCAGGGTCAATGGAAGCTACCTGGATTTCAAAAAGCTACGGTGACGATCTCTACCTACAATACACGTACACTTGCATCCGAGTCCTCGATTGAAGACTCGTTCATGCAAGCAAGAAGGATAAAGTACGACGTCACCGGCCTGGCCGAGACGAGAAGACGCCAGCCCTTCAACACCGTCTATGACACAGGAGAAGAACTGTTCCTCGGGCGGCAGTAGAGGAGTCGGCGGCGTCGGCGTTGTTTGTGAAACACGAGTTTGTCCATAAACATGGAGTCCTTCGAACAGTTTACAACTTGAATCGGACGTTTACGATTAAAAGGATGTGGATCAATGCCTGCTTTGACAATCTTCGTCGTTTACGCGCCGACATCAAACTATGACGAAGAAGAAGTCGAAGCGTTCTATAGGGGCTTGAAGAAGTTCTACAGAGAAGACCGTCATTGGAACCCACGGATTAGAGCGGAACGAACAGGGTGAGCGGCTATCTGAGTATATCATAGCGGCCACGACCATCTATGATAACTCGCTATTACAGAAGCCTCACCCTTAGCGCTGGACGTGAGAGTCTCCCAATGGAGTGTACCATAACGAAATAGACCACATCATAGTAAATAGAAGGTTTTGCCTAACCGATGTCGCTATTGTCCCAAAATTCTACACGGGATCAAACCACCATCTCCTTTGTGCAAGATTCTATTTTTCGCGGAAAGGAGAAAAAGCCGTTAAATTCAAAAACCGAAAACCCAAGAACCACCATAAACTGGGACTTATTCATTAATCGGCTGCTGGGAAGATGCCGTTGTCGATAACATCGACGATGAATACGATTGCCTCATTCAACATCTTCACGTTAGGGGTATGAAAGGTCACTGTAAGTCACCAAGAGACGTCTGTCTCCAGAAACACTCGAGCTGATGCGCCAACGTCGAGTTGCACGAGCTGCAGGCAACCGCGCACTAACGTCCGAACTTGCAAAACAATGCAGAAAGGCGATAAAGGATGATCTTAAAGAGAGAAGAGCAGCATTAATGGACGAAGCTGCAGAAGCTAGGAAAAGCATTCGCAAAGCTCACCGAGGTTTCGCCAATTACATGACCAAGATAATTGCCCTCCGACGCCCAGATGGAACAATTACAGCGTCCAGAAAGGCAATGGAGAAAATCATTCACGAATACTACTCAAACCTCATCTATAGTCACGTCCATCTCCCGTGGTATGAAATAAAGGAGGATGAATATGTTGCACCACCGGTTCTCCCTTCTGAAATCCGACATGCCATTTCGCCGTTAAAAAATCCATCAGCACTAGGTCAGAGGAGGGTAAGACCAGAACAGCTGAATAACCTTCCGCCAGTCTTCGTAAATACACTGGGTTGGCTCTTCACACGTTACGTGTCTGAATTCAAGGTCTCTACTCAGTGGAAAACCAGCAGGACCGTGCTATTGTTCAAGAAGGGTGATCTAAACGATATCGGCAACTATCGCCCAATCTGCTTGCTGTCTGTCGTCTACAAACTTTTTACGTTAGTCGTCCTAAACAGGACTGACAGAACACTAGAAGAAGGACGGCCATGTGAGCAAGCAGGGTTTCGAAAAAGATTTAGTGCGATAGACCACATCGACGCGGTAACACGGCTCACTGAAGTATCGCGAGAATACAAAAGACCGCTCTGTCTCACATTCATCGATTTACAGAAGGTCTTTGAATCAATTGAGATAAAAGCAGTCTTGGAAGCCCTTGATTGTCAAGGAGTCCCTACTCAGTGCATAGAAATGCTTTGCGAAGTGTACAAAAATTTCACAACCAAGATATCACCATTCCACAACGATATTAACGTTGACATCAGAAGAGGAGTTAGGCAGGGCGATACCATCTCGCCAAAATTATTCACCGCCTCCTTCCAGAACGTCATGCCAACACTGGAATGGGATAATATGGGAGTGAAAGCTAAAAGATAACGACTTTATAACATTTGTGCTTGATCTCTACATAACGTCCAGTGCGTCCCATCGGGTCATCCACCGTAGTAATAATTCCGTGGCGTCTTTTTTCTGGGAAGAAAGTCATTTTCAAGAGAACATTGTTCGACGACTGCTCACCAGGTGTGCCAACGGTGAAATTTCCAACGTAAATCTCACTGTAGTAATCGTACAACTTCTGCGACTTCTTCTTGAGTATTTGAGCACGGCGATGATGTGGTTCGCTCAGGTATTTGTGATAGGTGTTTGCTCTAAAATATCCAATTTTCCTCCTTGCAGGCATTAAAATTACAAAACATCACGTGTATTCAAGATGACATTTGAAAAAAATCTTCTTCCAGCCTTATCTGTTTTATTTTTCTTTTTTGTTTATAATTATAGATGGTGCTGTTGCAGTATGGCGCGAGATTGAGGACAGCGTGTTAAATGCGTTGACCAATAGTATGCGAGGAGGTGATGACAAACAGTTCGCTACTGGGAATGAAGAATGTGATGCTGCTCAAGATTCAAACCAAACCTAATTTCGTCTTTAAGATTTTTAATGATTAATTTGCATGAAGATCTTACTTCATGAGGCGAGCTATGAGTGATCCTGACGAACGGGTCTCCATCTTGAACGTTTTCGCGTAAAACACCGCGACCAGCGTAGCTAAAACGAGGGTGGTCCTCATGGCTGAAAGAAGGATCATAAGTCCTTCACATATTTTAAAACTAAAACTAGATAAAAGATGGGATAGTAGAATTCTGTTTTTCTTTCTTTTATATAGGTCTTATGGCTCAGTATTGAAAGAATTTTGCTAACAGATGAGTCGTCATTTTCGGTCTCTAGAAACCTCACATCTCTCCATAATCATTTAGTTTCAGGCTTCTACTTAATTTTTGTGTGTCATCAAAATCTGATTTCTAGTCAACCTTTTCCATCTTTTGAAAGAACACGATTTTCCATGTGAGGCTTCGTTGGAAATTTTCCACTAGATTTCCTAAGAATGCGCTTCACAGGATGTGAATTCCCACATCAGAGTCGACTCTATTGTTCAATAGAAATTCTGTATTGTACGTGGTGTTACATGTTGGTAAAACAAAAAACATTTTTATCAGAGAGGTTTGATGCCGGCGTCGATTTTAGGAGCCGCTGTGGTGATTGTTATCAAATGCAAGCAGATTTAGGAGCTACGAGAGGGAATGGACGTGGATGCATGAGGCGGGGCGCTGAGTAGCTTTTATTCGGTTCTGGCCAGAAGCTGCGTTATCGCTGGATTGTTGGACGAATTATTTTTACGACGTTCTCATGTAAGATTATCGCGTATACAAACATAGCGGATGTTTGTGTCTGGACATATTGATAGTGAACAATGGAATGGTAACGTTTTGTGACTTGTGTCTATATGTACATATTTTCTGCTTGTCTGCCTTAACAAATAGTGCTTGCCTCAGTAGAATTTCTATTCGGCAGCTATTTCACGCGTTATCGCTTGTCTCCACAGACTTCACCAACCCAGATCGAAGAGAAGCTCGTCACCTTATCACTAATTTTTTTCGCAATTCGGGCGTTCGTTTACTCACAGCTCAAATATGCTTCCAGATTCAAATGTCAAACTTTCCGAACACATTTTTTCCGCATTATGACATTTTCGGCCAATGTGCAATAAAACACCGATGAACGGTAATTATATTAGCTCTACAGCAAATCCGATCCAAATACAGAATTGAACTTAAAGAATCTAAAAAGAAAAAAGAGTGGAGGGCACAGTGGTTGTGATGTCCGTCATCACGAGCATGGTGTTAGTTCGATTCCGTTCTGGGTGAACCAAGTCTCTCTTCCCTCCGGGATCGAGAAATTGGTACCGGACTTGTCTGGAAAAAAACTTTCTGCAATGCAAGTGGAAATGCTCTAGCCCAGCTATCTTAGGACTCCAGGAAGAGTTGCTGGGCCAGCATTCTACGACATTCAAGTCGAAACGAAAATCCTTAAACAACAACCAAAGGCACGCGTAAAAACTTGGAAGACCTTCGTGGATGCAGGATGCGAGGAAACGAATTGGATGTGAGAAGTGCTGGGATGTGCACATGATGCTGGACCAGATAAAAAGTGAAAAAAAGGAAAAAAATTTTATAATGCCGTACTACTGTGTACAGCGCGAGATAATTTAGGCAGAATTTCGAATACTAACGCTAC
Source organism: Angiostrongylus costaricensis (assembly GCA_900624975.1). Taxonomy (NCBI): domain Eukaryota; kingdom Metazoa; phylum Nematoda; class Chromadorea; order Rhabditida; family Metastrongylidae; genus Angiostrongylus; species Angiostrongylus costaricensis. The sequence continues at coordinate 5,961 of UYYA01000397.1, forward strand.
ACCATCGCCGCTATAGGAAATGTGATCAAATTCGCTGAAATTCCTTATGACTGGTTTTGTGACTTTAATGCGAAAATTGGGTTAATGTAGTGGATTTGAATTTCTATATGTCGCGGGTACGCCACCTTCGCTTTGGTGATAATGTTATCCTTATGACATTAAGCATTACCAAAATAAAACTGATGTTAGCAGAAAGCGTGACGGTATTTCAAAAACCGACTTTTTTTGATCCTCGATGTGACTAATCAACATGTATTATTTGATTCCTCCCAATGGTATACCGCCTCATCGTGGCTGAGAGGTGTTCCTGGGTGTCGTACTGCGATCTACAGCGGGGAAGATTCGTCTCCCTGGCAGGGTCTCCCAAGCTGAGAAGGCGTCCGGCGTTTGCATCAGGAAACCTAGCTAGGAGGAAACCAATATCAGGATCCATCACCATCTTGGTAACAAACTAGTCGCATAGGGCAAATCTTTCTTTGATCCACTAGGGCTGTAATTGCCTTTAGTGGTGACGACTTGGGGCAGATCTTGGCCAGACTGAACTCGTGAATCCAGGCGAACACAATGGCTTAACCACCAAATCTCCGAAAAATGGTGATTATGCTGGAGTCTGCAGAAGCAGTGAGGACGGGCTGCTAAAGTACCAAATAAGTAATATTTGATTGGAGAAAGACGACGCCGTAGAAGCGCTTTCCGACTGGAGTTTTGTTTTTTATTAACCTCATGCGAAGTTATCAATGAAATAATACATGATGTTAAAAGACTTCAACGATGACTAGTGAAAAAGTTTGTTTTACCTAAATCTGAAAAACGCGATGTTGAAAGAAATCGGATTTGTTTCTGATGCAACGTTCCCTCTTAACGGAATAAAGTCACGAGAAGTGTGCGACATTGGTACCGCTGCGGGTCATAGATCGCGTGTGTCTGAGTTTAGAAGTTAACATGATGAAGGCCTCGGCTCCGGAGCATGGCAGAATGGAAACAACTATTATACAGATTACCACAGCGTGGTAAATTCGATAGCGGGTTCGAAAACAGTCTCATCCTTGCCTACAGAGACTTTCTACACTACGACAAGCTTTGCCTCCAACACTGGACCCCACATAAACAGAATGCTAGATCCCGTAGCGTTATTGAGAGTGCTATCGGGACTGTGAAAGAACAGCATCTCAAGCAACTGTTAGTAAGGTCCGATCATTCCGGCTCAAGCTTACTGTTGAAGGTCGCGAAAATGACTTCATTTATTGACAGCGAACGTCGTTTCGGATAGAAGAATAAAGAACTTCTTGAAAAATTCGCCATTGAGGAGTTATACGTGGTTGCTCTCGCAGTTATACCATTTCCTTGTAGCCATCATCTACAAAACTCTTCCAACTTCTACGCGAAGCTTTGGCGTCTGCTTGAGGATTTCCCTTTCACCACGAATATCGTTGAATGCAGGTCGAGTTGACTCACCCCGGAGTCTTTAGATTCTCCGGCTAGGGCTTTCCACTTAAACTGCGAATAGTAAACTTTTTCCAGAAAAATCCATCACCAATTTCTCGACCTCGGAGGGTTGAGCGAGAGGTTTGGTGAGTCCGGAGCGGGATCGAGCCTGCAATGTGGCCATGATGAAAGGGATTACTTCCATTGTGTTATTCGCCCTGAAACGCCTAGTAGTTTCTTAAAACTCAGACATTAACATTCCTACACTACTGTCAGAGGGACGTTTAATTAAAACATGAATTTCACACTATAAAAAGCCTTAGATTACTCGGTCGATTTTGGAAAATAAAAATGTCCAAATCTAGGCTTACTCGGATGCTTAGACAAATAATCGTGCCAATACCGATAATTCTGTTATGTTGCTGTCCTACTCTTTCACATGTTTTCATGGTTATTTTAAGCACTTATTTGTCAAGTAGATTTCGCAATGCAGTTGCTGACCGGTGCTGATATGTGATCGAAATAACTGAATTAGGAACCATACACCACAAAAGGGCGCGTGTGGCGCAGTAGTCGGAGACGACCAGCAAGACACACATGGGATCGATTCCAGCGCCTGTGGCTCACCAACCCTTCCAACCCTCCGGAGTTGGTAATTTGGTGCCAGATTTGTCTGGGAGGTGAGCAGCAGTGGCTCTATAAATCGGTAGGCCACCGCGAGTCACTGTAAAGGCCACAATCCATGATTCAAGCATCTTCAACCATCCTTCAGGATCGTGGAATGAAATGCATGCTCAAAGATGTCTAGTGGTACCAAGTCATTATTTTTTATCCTCTCCGGCAAGTTTGACACTTTATCGTGTATTTTTAGGATATGGAGCGGGAAATGATTCGCGAGCACGTGCACTACACAGAAGTATTAGATACTGCACAGCACATTCCGAGAAATGAGGAAATAAAATACTTTAAGATAGGCGGTAAAACCAACCATGAAATGCTACTCAACAATTGACTTAATAAGAAGAAATCCATACCGGATGATTGTAAAAATTTTCCAACATTTCTGTGGAGTCACTGTTTCGTTGAACCAAAGGAACGCAGACTAACCTAGTGCGGGAAATATATTCGTACTGCAGTGTGCTGAGGCCAATGTGTACGCCTTCATCGTCGTTTCGTAGAAATCTGGATGAAGCATCACCGATTTCGGTTCTGAGTCAGGACGGTGAACTGCGTGTTCCAACTAGTCCCAGTCAAATGAACGCTGCTTAGCTATTAAGTGTTCGCAATGTCATATAAACGCAAAATCGATGTTATGCATAATTAGCACAACTCGAATCCCAAGGAAGACTCTTGTGAGAGCACAGATGTTCAATCTCTAATAATTGTGCACACTTTCAACTTTAGTTGCCACGGTAAAATAACTTTACAATTATAACGCCTGGTGCGAGCGTCACACCATTCAATAATAACTAATGAACCAAATTGGTAGCAGAACGCCGAACTTGCTGGGAAAAAACAAGGAGATTCCTGGAATACTTAGAAGCATTATTTTTGCACACAAAATAATTTATTTCACTACTTATTTATGTGGATGAATATATAACTGCATCTGCTTTGCAAAAATGTACAAACCCACTAAGCGATGGAAATCCCGGGACCTGCGTCATTTAACGCAAAGTGGAGCTGAACATTGCTATAAGAACGACATTGTTTCCAATAAATCGATGCAAAATTGCCTAACAAAGAGAAGTGTTCCGAGATTTTACCAGACTTGATGTTCGAGTGTATCCAACACCCATCACCTCATTGACTGATACTTTACCAGTGGTAGTACTAATGGTAATGGTCGCGATAAGATCTAGCGCCAAGATAACTCACTAAGAAACAGGTTGGTTAGACAAAAAGTAACTCAGCACTTCTTACTTTTTTCTTTCTTGCTGCCTTTTCTTTTTAATGGCATGGTATGTTGCGAAATATAACTCGTATACAATGCTGAGATATTTGCAAATAAAAGGGTTAAGATTGTGATTATGACTAAGCCTCAGCTCAACTGGGTTCAATTCCGATTTGAGCTCCTCAGACCAATCCCGTTGACGGGTGATTGCTGATGGCAAAAGATCAATAGAACTAGCTGAGAGACAGGCAAAACGAAGAACCCGGATGGTGTGGTGGTGAAGTGCGCTACTCCCGGAAAGGACAATGGCGCGTTCGTTCCCCACCGAATACACCTGCGGTCCGGAGTTTTGCAAATATCTCAGCATTATATACGAGTTATATTCGCAACATACCATGCTATTAAAAATAAAAGGCAGTAAATAAAGGGGTTAAGACATTGAACACACTTTTGCGCACTCAACGCTTTCTATGGGGCTTCCACTCAGTATGTCGCGTGAAGACCAACAGCACAGAATTCACATGGAACCGTAATGTGCCCCTCCCATCAGAATAACAGGTTTATATACTGTCCAATATCACGCGTGATAAAGAGGCATTCTTTCCTGCGGTTCATCTTCGGATTTCTGGAAATAATCCAGAACGCCTCGAGAGTTTTGCGCGCTTGTGTTCTCGATTCTTGTGCGAGCAACGTGACACGTACTTCAAAGTCCTCCCCGTTATGTGTCTGGGTCCTATGCGTGCCTAGCGGGGCATTTGATTTATGCTTGCCGGCTGGGTGCTCTTTTATGCGGACACAGAGGTCTGCCTGTTTCACCAATGTATTCGCTTCCGCACGTCTTACAGGAGATCAGATAAACTATACCCGAGCTCATGCAATCACCATCTTTACCATTGGGGCAAATTATGCAATTTCGCGTTGCGCATAGACAATTATATAGGCGGTTACGAACTAGATGGCGCCTAAGATTACTCGGTGGCATTTCAACTACGTTTACCGAAATCTCTAGACCCGTCTTTCCTAAGCAGCGTTTTATAGTTGCAGCTACAACATTTAAGATGAAGGGTAGGATAAACAGGATCTTCTTGTTGCCTTCATTTTTGTTTTTTAAAAGTTTTTTATTATTTTTAAATCTTGGTTTAGCGTTTTCTTTGTTTGGTTATGGAGGTGTTTGACCGAATAGAGTGCTCTCAACTTGACCTTTCCGTGCTCTGAGGAAGGCGAAATCCGCCGAAGCGTCAGCTCATTCGTGAATAAAGAATAATAACACCTCGCGTTTGCTGAACAGGAGTAGAAAGAATTATTCAATCAATGCCGAGGTTAATAGAAACTCGGGCGTGGGAGTTACTACAAGATGTACCAGCAAGATATTTCCGACTTGCAAAAGAAGCACTGTCACTAAGACAAAAGATCGTCTTAGCTCGACAGGCGATACACTTTCTCCGCCGCTGCATAAAACACCAAGTCGATCCGAAATTTATAAAAAGAAAACGACTACACGAAGTATGCGGACTACCAGAGGACAGTCACCAAGTATTGGACGTCGAATTGCGAATAGTACGCACTTGTCTACGAAGCCGACAAAACCAGATGTTCGCTAAGTGGAAGAAGTGCGAGAAGAAAGAAAACTATTGTGCTCAGTATTTGGAGGACCGCCTCTGGAGGAGAATAGTGGGTGGATCAGTGTTGATTTGCAACTCTATTAGATCTAATGCTAAAGTAACTTTGCGGAGAAAATTCGAAGACCTTTTGAGTAAATCGCATAACACAGTTTCAAGAGCATACAGAAACGCCGCCAACGAAGATCAAACGATACACAGTAGGATAAATAATGTGCAAAGAAATTCAAGGTTAAGCGTGCTAGGAGGCATAACCCTCCCTGACGGTGCGTGCTCGATATTAGAATTGGGACCGAGTTTCTCACCATCTGAATCCATTTCTAAGGTAACCTTGCGTAGGATCGCATGTAGTTTACATGAACTTCCAGATAGACTCCGCAAAAAAGCTAGGGATAAAACGCAAAATAGGCGCGAACAACAAAGAGCAGGGGCGATACCAGTACCACCATTTCCTCAACCGTTCTTTAGACAACAAGAGCCCATTAATGAAGTTGATGTTAAATTTCGGATGTTTACGAATGAAACTTTCAAAGTCCTTAATCATCACTATCGCGCTAATAGATACTGCTCCAACCCCACTGAAATACAAAAACATGGTATGGGAGAGGTACGAGAGCTGATAAGATCAAAAAACATAAGACTATCGGTTAGTGATAAGGGTGGAGAGTTCGTTGTAATTCCTCATCAGTTAGATGTTGAGATAACGGAAAAGCATCTTAAAGATGCTTCCCTTTATCGTCCGTCGTCTGAGAAGGAATTTAAAAGTCAATACCGAAAGTTAAACAACGAATGGGTTAAGGTGGCAAGAGCGGCCGGGTTAAAACCATCGGTTATTTCTCATCTCAAAATCGACTTACCAACATGTCCCGTCCTGTACTTACTTATCAAAACCCATAAGTTAGTATCCAGCGATGATCTCGTGTCTACCGATCCATCGTTATTTAAGGTTAGACCTATCATTAGCTGCGTGGACGGGCCAACAGATAGAATAACGTGGTTAATAACCCTAATACTTACTCAGTTGTTGAAGTACATTCCAGCTCATCTAACGAACACCCAAATGTTCCTGGTTCGTCTATGTAACGCGCGACCCAACAGCGCGTACGTGGTGGAGTCCTTCGACTTCACTGCCCTCTATACGAACGTGTCGAATGACTCCGCTATGCAAGCCATAAACGAGCTCCTTATACAACACGAAGGAGCAATAAACATGTACTGCTTCTCGATTCAGTAGTTGATGACACTCTTAAAGGAGTGCCTAAACTGCTCAATCTTCAGATGGTCCGGGAGGTATTACGCACAAATGAGTGGGCTGGTAATGGGACAACGGCCGGCACCAAACATTGCCATTGCATTCACGTCTAAGGTGGAAGCGCCAGTAATCGACCTCGGGCTGTTGCTCTACTGTAGATATATAGATGACTGCTTGGTCATTTGTTTAACACAAGAGAAAATGGACAAATGTTTCGAGTTGTTGAACGAACAGTCAGAGTATATCAAGTTCACCCGAGAGAAACCGAAAGAAAAATGGCTTCCATTCCTGAACGTCCAAATTAACCTTTCAGAAAATGGCTGCATTACGATGTGGTATCGAAAGCTAGGTAGTAAAAACATCTTGGTACATTGCCTGTTCTCTCACCCCTCTTACCCTGAGGTGGCGCTTGTAAAGTAGATGTTTCGAACAGTAACCAACACGTGCACGGAAAGAGAGCAGAGAGAGGATTCCCGGAACTTGGCGCGGCAAATAGCCATTTCTAATGGCTATGAAACTGTAGCTCCGGATAGGTGTAGGAGAAATCCTAGGTCCCCAAACGGCAACTTTAGCGATAAAATGGTTTCGTTTATATTAACCTTCATCTCAAACAATGTAAGTGTAGCTATAAAACGCAGCTTAAGAAGGGCGGGTGAAGAGAATTCGGTAAACGTAGTTGAAATGCCACCGAGTAATCTTAAGCGCCAGCTAGTTCATAACCGTCTGTGTGTAACGTAAAATTGCACAATTTTCCCCAAGGCTAAATACGGTGTTTGTATGAGCTCGGGTGTAGTTTATCTGATCTCCTGTAAGGCGTGCGGAGACGAATACATTGGGGAAACAGGCAGACCCCTCTGTGTCCGCATAAAAGAGCACCCAGCCGGCAAGCATAAATCAAATGCCCCGCTAGGCACGCATAGGACCCAGACACATAACGGGGAGGACTTTGAAGTACGTGTCACGATGCTCGCACAAGAATCGAAAACACAAGCGCGCAAAACTCTCGAGGCGTTCTGGATTAATTCCAGAAATCCAAAAATGAATCACAGGGAAGAATGCCTCTTTATCACGCGTAATATTGGACAGTATATAAACCTGTTATTCTGATGGGAGGGGCACATTGCGGTTCCATGTGAATTCTGTTCGGTTGGTCTTCACGCGACATTCTGAGTGGAAGCCCCATAGAAAGCGGTGAGTGTGCAAAACTGTGTTCAATGTGATTGAAATCTTAGTTTAGCGTTTTCTCTGTTTGGTTATGGAAGTGTTTGGCTGAATAGTTTGCTGTCAACTTGGCCTTTCCAGGCTTCTTGGAAGGCGGAATCCGCCGGAACATCGGCTTGTACGTAAATAAAGAAATAAAATAACACTTCGTGTTTGCTGAACAGAAGTGGAAAGAATTAATCAATGGCGAGGTTAATAGGAAGTCGGACGTGGCCACTACTACTGATTTTGCTATATCGGCCCTTTTTAAACAACGTTTCATAGTTTTGCTTATTTCGCTTGAAATAATGGGCAGGATAAGTGGTACCTCATCATCGCCGGAGTTGTCGCTTCAGGGACTGGGTTTTCCTCTACACCTATCCCTAGGAGATTCATAGCCATTAGAAATCGCTTTTGCCGCTCGAATTTCGGCGATTCTTTCTTCTACTGCGTTCTTGTGCACATACTGGCGGTTGTTCGAACATAGTTTAAAACACCGGTTTTTTATAAACTCGGCATGAATAATCAATATGTTTGTATATGTTCATACGCCCCGTTCTTGTTGAGTTGGTGCGAGGTTGGTACGTACAACAACAGCAACGGCGCTTGTTGTTCACTGTACTATTTATTTATTTGAAACAGCTGACATCTAAGTGGGTTTCATCTTTTTCAAACCCTGGAAAGGTTAAGTTAATTACAATCTAGTCAGCCTACCAACCTACTAAACTCAACAGAAAAAACAGTTTCGTTGGCTTGTTCTAATCTGGCTTTGAAATCAGCAAGAACGATTTCATAGAAGTACTTTTCGCTGCAGAGTTACTTTTTCTAGCTGGCTGTAGAACGCTTCCAGTTTACTCTCATCAGTTACTCAACTGCCTTTTTTTTTTTAAACGGAGGTTGGAGACAGAGAATAGTTCTCACAGGTCTTTTGGCAGGTATGGAACGACATTTTTGATAACTGACGAATATGCAACGAACTCACGCTGCCGACACTTCTTGATAGAGTCATTTCTTCATTAATGAGAACTAATTCTACAATATAAATAGAGCACGTCGGTGTACCTGCTTCTGATCTGTTACAGGGCATTAACACGGAGTTTAATCGGTTTGTGCACATGTGCGTTGAGTCTGCCCATGTGTGTTTCAGACAGTCTAGCTATCGTCGATAGCTACAGAGCGTTCCGAAACGTTTTCACCTTTAGACCTACAATTTATTCAAAGCATGTAATCCGTAAATACAAGAGCCGAAGCCAAACTAGAGAGTCCAGAGAAGGGGTAAAGGGATAAGGCTCTCGGCGTTGATCCCTGAGGAATGCGCCATGTATCCGACTTCATTAAGCATCGTTTGGAGGTTATTGAATGCACATCTGGCCTTTACAGTAACTCGCGGTGGCTTACCGATGTATCGAACCAGTGTTCTCTACTATCCTCTCAGACAAGACTGGTACCAATTTGTCGATCCCGGAGGGACCATAGGCGCGGAGATCGATTCCACGTGTGTGTCGCAAGGGCGCCTCCGAGCACTACGCCACACGCGTCCTTTTTTAAGAGATAGCCACTACGAAACTTTTACAATGTACCTCTTCATAATCAACATTTACATGTGCTTCTAAACCTGGCTTTGTTCAGGGGTAAGCGTTTGGCGAGGCCTTCAGAGATCTGCCCTTCAAAATTCTCCGTGATAATGGCTTTAAATTATTCCCATTTAAAAGAGTGTACTAATGGTTTCCTCGAAATCACATTTATCAATAATGGCTCAAGGAGTATTCAACAATAATCAGCTCGAAACGTAGGTCATAATGGTAGTTGACAAAGGGTTGAAATACTTTCTTGAATATTTCTTAACACATCGTGATCCAGTCTTTCTATAACATATAAACGTTTTGAACTTTTACAATTTTCGGGATGCAATGAATTTAACCTTTAGCAGTGCTAGGAAGTGTAATCTTCCGTACACTGTTCTTCAGTCGTTTCGATATCGTATAGACGCTATCACAACCGTTTCATTGCTCGTCGTGACGTTTTCTCTTGTTCGATGCATTCCGCCTTTTCGAATGGCTCACATGAAAAGCTTCTTGTCAAGACCATACGTTCAACATTAGACACTGTAAAGATGAGACCACGCTAAACTTAAGTTAAAGCGTACTAAAAAATTTGAAAATATGCCAAAATATGATATTAATACCTCAACGAATTCAAAGTGGTTTCGTATAACCACAAAGGTACCAAGATATGAACAAAGCTGAGAACATAGTTGGGTTACGAACAAACGATCGCACTTCCAGGAGACACACGTGCTATCTTCCACATGAACTGATATTTTACTCTAGCGGTGGTATCAGCAATAAGCGGTCAGCAAGGATGAACTGGGGAGCACAAATCGGTTGGTTGCAGTTCCCACATCGTGCCAAGCTATAATAAAAAATGGAATAGAAGATAAATATAAGCTACGGCTGCAGCGTTGTGCTCTATGAACTGAATAATAAATAATTAATGAATAATAAATTATATGAATGATAAAATTGAATAATATATGAATAATAATAAATTTTATTCGTTAACCATTGATTACTTTTTAAACAGAATTCGTCAAATTACCTTAACCCTCATTCACGGTACAAATCAGTTTATTACCTAACATGTCTTAATAATTTCACCTTATGGAGCCTTCCAGATCAGATGAAACAGGTGATCGAACCTGTATCATTCTTAAAGGATATTTGGATTTGAATGCCTAGCTTATTGAAAATAATGCAAAACCACCATAAAGTTTTCAAAGGTTAATAACATTTGTCCTCCCAACGGTTTACCTCCTCATTGAAGCTGGGAGGATTTCCTGGGTGTTGGACTGCGATGTACAGCGAGGAGATTCGTTTTCCCGGCAGGGTCTCCCAAGCTAAGAAAGGATCCAGCATTTCCATCAGGAAGCCTAGCTAAGAGTAAACCAGCACCAGAAACCACCACCGTCTTGGCATCAAAGTCGAATGATGGCAAATCTCCTTCTGTTCCACAACGGCTGCGACGGGCTGACGTGGTGACGACTTGAGGCAGACTTTGGCCAGGCTGACCTCGGAACTCCAGGGAACCATAATGGCTTAACCAGCAATTCTCCAAAAAATGGCAATTATGCTGCAGCCCGCAAAACCAATGAGGACGGGCCATTCAAGTATCAAGTAAGCAGTGACATCTGTAGCGTCTGTCTACAAGAATAAGAAATATTGGACAAATGGAGTGTTCAGTATACCACGACACTAAAACTAGTCATGCAAGCATCCTAATAAAGAAGTCACTACTTGCTAAAGCGTTAGTTATCGGCCAATCAACGAATTATCATTGAAACGATAAGACCTTACCAGCTCCCACAAGTGTCTGAAAAATTATCAGCTCTCACGTGAGAGCACCGGAAATGCCAACAGCTACAAAAGGTGGTAGGCGATAAAGAAGGAATTTCGATTAGGCACATATAAATGCAAGCACCTACTCCATTCATTCATTCATTTATTTTTTTCTTGTAATGCCTCCGACTGTTTCTATTTTCATAAAAGTTGCAATAATGTTTTCTAAGACTCGCTCCGATTTGCGTGCCTCACTAGCTCAAATGATTTCCATGTTAATAAAAGATACAATCTATTTTGCAAGGACTTAAGAGTCATTAGACCAATAAACTGGTCCACTCTTTTTACTCGACGAAATGTCATGTGAAATCTCGTAGGCTAAAGTTTGAAAGGGAAAGAAAGTCGTTGAGCCTGAGGTAAAGCTATGTTTCTGAAGCGTCTTGTTGGAAAACAAGTTCAGTAGCTCTAAGAAGATTGATCGCAATTTTTGGCAAAAAAATGAACGGAGATGTAAGGTTGTGGATAGATATTGTTGAAATGGTTTGCTTAGAAGTAGAAGCAGTGACATTTGTGTAGTGTACAAAAAGAAAACGCAGTAAAAAGTAATACTATTCTCAGAAGCATGAAAAAGAAAGCGTGTAATAAAACAACGTCACCTCTTCATCGATTTTTCAAGTTTAAAGTACATTACGCATTTGAGGTTCTGGCTTTCAGTAATGAAAGCGATTCTCGCTCTGGCCACGTTAGTGACCGTACTTCACGCCAAAACCTACAAGATGGAGACTCGTTCCTCGGCATCGCTCAAAGCCCGTCTGATCAAGTAAGATCTTCCTCTCATCGAATTTTTTCGAGAAAAATTAGGGACGCTCTCAATCTACAATAACATCTTAAATTATATATGTTCTTACGAACTGCCCTTTTTAGACGACGCGAGGTTGGTATTTTTTTAATTTTATTTTATATGACCCGGCTTCACGTCTACTGTGCGGATCCCAGCACTTCCTACATTCAATTCATTTCCCTACATCCATTGTACACGAAGACCTTCCAACTTTTACGTGTGGCTTCGGTTGCTCTTGAGGATTTTCATTTCATCTTAAATGCCATATAATGCTGGTCGAGCAGCTCTTCCTGGAGTCCTGAGATAGCCGGACTGGAGCGTTTCCAATTGGATTGCAGAGTGATTTTTTTCGCAGACAAGTCCAGTACTAATTTCCCGACACCGGAGAGATGAGAGGCCTGGTTAACCCGGAGCGGAATCGGACTACCACTGTGCTGTCCGCTCCCTATAGTAAGAACATCTATACCAACCTTGTGTCGGCTAAAAAAGGGCAGCTCATAAGAACACATATGCAGGCATATCGATTATTATGCAGAGGTTCATAAAAAGTGAATCTTTTGAGTTATTAAGAGATGTACGAACATCTCAAAGGTGCCTTAAATTTTAATTTCCAATTGGTGGTGCGGTACCACCTCTTTGCGTCCTATTCGTCACCGCTATATTAGGATTGTCATCATGTCATCGTTGCACACGAGTAGTGATGGCGTACGTGATGTGGAGTGGTAAAACGGCTTATTAACGCTTCATTCTTCGCAAGTAACCGCTGAAAAGTAGCCTAACATTTTCGTGGCTGAAATCGTGTAAGTATTCATAATTAGAAAACCAACCAGAAACAGAGACTTTTTAAAGATCATGAAAGGCAAGAGAAGTGAAATACGATAATCACCTCAGTTCCTACTGTATTTATTTGAAGGGCTAATTTATAACACAAGTACCTGGAACAGCAAAACCTACGCCGAGCTCAGGTACTCAAGAAGGGATCGCAGCCGATCATGGACTACTATGATGAATTCTACACCACTACCGTCGTGGTCGGCACTCCCGGTGAGTGCCAATTGAGTGATGTGATCTTCAAAAAGCCAATAATTTTTACTTTACTTTAAAAAAAAATACTTGGAAATTACTACTGGAATGTACTGTTGGATGGAATCTTACCGAGAGAGTTAGGGAATGTTAGGTGAAATTTTTTCCAGAGAAAAATGAAGAGGGGAAAGAAAAACCTTCAGTTGGAAGGAAAATGCCTCATCTTTCAAACGAAAAAGACTAAAATTTTTTAGAAGAGACTGAGGTTGCTAGTGCTATAAACGACTCAGCACAGAGTGCGACGTCAAGAACGTTTTTCGAATGGTAATTTTATTATCTGCTGTCTTAGATCGTTGTAGTTGAAAAGCTACTCCATTCTGTCTTTTTTTTTATTCTGCCATGTCGTTATAATATTTCTCACTAATCGTAATTGTTGAGTGAATCATCACTAAAGCCTAAAGCATATTCATATTTAGGTCAAAATGTTTCTCTCTTACTCGACACCAGCATGTCGATCCTCTGGGTGATCGACACGAAGTGCGGTACAGGAGCCTGCAATGGCTATCTCGGTAGCGCTTACACTAGACGCAAATATGATGCTTCAAAATCTTCAACGGTCTCCCCGTATCGAAACACTACAGATCTTCAGTACCCTTCTGGATGGTTGACGGGACCAGTCGTGAAGGATACCGTTTCTTTCGCCGGTAATTTTTTTTTGTTGTAGCGTATATCACAAACACAACACTAACTAAGTATAAGTAGGCCATAATAGGATCACCGATGTAGCTCCATTGTTCTCGAGGGTGGCCGTATGCACGACAGTATGTCATTGGAAAGTAATTATGGTGCCTTGGTGCAGCATAAAATAAAGGGCTTATGCTCTCGGTGTAGATCAATTCCTGAGGGATGCGCCATGCATTCGACTTCATTAAACATCGTTCGGAGTTGATTGAATGCATATCTGGCTTTTACAATGACTCGCGGTGGCCTACCGATGTATTGAGCCAGTGCTGCTATCCTCCCACACAAGTCTGGTACCAATTTTCTGACCCCGGATGGATGGAAGGCTTGGCGGGCCACGGGAGCAGGGATTGACTCCACGTGTGTGTCGCAGTGGCCTCTCCAGTCACTGCGCCACACGAGCCTCTGGTGCAGTATATTTGGCTCTTTTCATATCTTCAGTAGTTTAGCAGTGATTGAGTTTTCCAATTCGCTGCATAGTTAAACATAGTTAAGCGGACCAATTCGCCAGTTTTGATATTTGATAGATAAAACTTTCACGTAGAAAAATCTGGAAAATATGATATTTTGATGTTCCGTATTAGGTGATATTTTGTTTACAGGTTCGAGTATTGAGCAACAGGGACTCGTTAATGCTGCAGACGTCTCAGATGCTTTTGCTTTCATGCCACTCGACGGCTACCTCGGGCTTTCGTGGCAGCAATCGGTTGACGTGGTCGATATAGATATTCCAATAATACCGACATTTTTGATATACAACCATAAAATTAAACAAATTTAACGAATTCGTTGGTGTTTTAGGCCAGATCACCAATGGAGAACCTTCTGCCAAGCCTCGACGCACCGATCTTCACCGTCTGGCTTGATAGAAAAGTGCGTTGTGCCAGAGAAATGCACTCTGCCTGAACAGCGGTTTCTTGAACTCTATGCGATTTTCATTTCTCCACTATTTTGTTAACAAAATCATTTGGTGGAAGCGGGAAGCGAAGTGTTTCGTATTGTTTTTTAAGGGATCGGAAGGTTTTCCATTGTCTACGTGGTACCGGATGTGCATGGAGAGTTTTGCAATGTTATTCAATTGCTGATATTTACCTTAACTTCAAAATTCCTTTATACATTAGCAACCTTAAGTGGTTCCATGGGCCCGTGGAATCGATTCCTTTGCTCCGAGGTCGGCAAATTGCTGCCACACTTATGGAGTATGGGAGCACTGGCGCGATATATCGATAGGCCACTGTGAGTCGTTGTAAAGGCCATATATGCATTCAATCACCTCCAAATGATGCTTAATGAAGTCGAGTGAACGATGCATTCCTCAGGGATTGATCAGCACCGAGAGCTTTATTCCTTTTTGGTCCTTTTCAACCGATTGTCGAAAATTGCCGATAGTTTGTCCTTGTAGGTAAGGAGTTGGCCAACTTATAAAACAGCGGTTACCTTGTCTTTCCAAGAATGCATAATCTTCTTTGTAAAATATCATTTTAATGAACTGCTTTTTTTCGGGCTTGAACCAATGTGTTTTAACACATTCATGAGCCGTGATTTACAAAAAATTCGGTATCGCAGCCAATGTGCTAAATGAGTGAAACAAAGATAGACGAACCACGGTTTCCTCTTCTGGGGCTCGCTCGTCACACACTGCGCCACGGATGCCCTTGCTCTGCGTTTCTCTTAGACAGTTTTCTGTCTATCAGTGCCATCAGCAATTACCCGTCGACGGGATTGATCTAGGGAGCCCACATCGGCAGTGAACCCAGTTAAGCTGAGGCTGCAGTCGAAATCACAATGTTTTTACCCGGAAAGGGAAATCGTGGTTCGATCTGGCTGGTGGCCGAAGTTTTTCGTTTATCTTGGCATCGTTGTGGTTAATTTCGTATAATATCCTCCTGTGAAAATTGTAGTAGGTAGTAAGTAAAAAAGTAAAAAGAAAAAACGATTTATGCTTAGATGAAATCAGTCCAATTGAACTCAGACCATTTTCCAACTGTTTACCAACTTGTTCATTAATTAGGATAAAATTGGTTGTTTTTAAAAACTGCTTCCAGCTTAATGTGTGTACCGGGGGCGATGGCGGATTGGTCACCTATGGAGCCATAGACACTACCAACTGTGAGTCGGAAATCAACTATGTTACTCTGTCCGCCGAAGGTTGTCGGCAATTTCCTATGGAAGGCTTCTCTATTGGAAGTTTTACTCAGAGACAGAAACAAGATGTAGGTGCTTATTTTTGCTTTCTATGTAGAACATTAATTGGTACCGAATTCGACAAAGTCAAAAGGAAATGCTGAATCTTGATCTCGGTTTTTTTTCCTTTGTTGAAGAAATCTTTACGTGCAGGCGATCTCCGACACTTCCAGCTCGTGGATCGGAACGCCATTCAGGGCAATGAACGAAGTGGTTAGTCAGACAGGTGCCCTATTCGACTACGAGAATGAAATGTACACTGTTAACTGCTCGACGATGATGGAACAACCAGATTTGGAGTTTACCATAAATGGCATAAAATACATTGTACCATCCAAGGAGTACGTGGTTGATATTGAACTCGGAGAAGGAAAGGCAAGTGCATTGCCTCAACACGTTTACTTATGCATTGCCTAAGTGTAGCTTCATTGGCGTAGCTTCATTGACTTCCTGTGACGCACACATGGGATCGATCACCGCTTCCGTGGCTAGCCTTCCATCTCTGCGGGGTTGGCAAATTGGTACCAGACTTATTTGCGAGGATAGTAGCACTGGCTCGATACATCGATAGGCAACCGCGAGTCATTCTAAAGGCCAAATAAGCATTCAGTCACCTCCAAATGATGCTCGACGAGGTTGAAAGTATGATGCTTCCCTCAGGAATTGATCAACGCCTACAGCTATTTCCTTTATCCTTCATGGTGCTAATGTTGAACTATTTTGAACATGACGAGCTCGCCCATTTGCAAAAGCCAGAAAGACCACGTCCATATTGTTAGGTGTCCTTGAAACTTTTCGCAACTATATGCCTTAAATGCAAAATTGACTGTTTCAGTGTGTTCTGGCCTTTACCGCAATTGCCAGCGCAAGTTACGGAGCTGGCTGGATTCTCGGTAACCCTTGGATCCGTACCTACTGCAACATCCACGACTTCGGTCAGGCGCGTATCGGTTTCGCCAAAGCAAAGCATTCGGATTATTAAAACTTTTCACGGTAACGTGTGTATTGGGAATGCTTTGTGCTTGCTGATAAATAATTAGAACATATAATTAAAAGTATTTCATGGATGTGACTGACGAATTTGCACATCCTGCTGGTAGTCATGCGACAATGTTTGTAATAAATGCTAACAAAAAACAAGAGGTAAAGAATCCGCAATCATAGTAAGCTGTTCATACGGTTGTGTGCAAAACAGTTTCTCAGTCTAGAAGTTATCTAGAAGTCATAATTGAGCAGTAAGGAGAAGAATAGCACATTGTTAATGATGCCCGTTATCACGAGCAGGGTGCTAGTTCGGTATCACTGCAGACCAACCAAGCCCCTCATCCCTCCGAGGTCGGGAATTTGATACCGGACTGGTCTAGGAAAAAATCACGCTTTGAAATCCAATTGGAGGCTCTTCAACCCAGCTATCTCAGGACTCCAGGGAGAATTGCTCGACCAGCATTCTACGACATTGAAGATGAAATGAAAATCGTCAAGCAGCAACCGAAGCCACACGTGAAGTTGGATGATCTTCGTGGACAGTGATAACAGTGTGATCTTCGTGATGCAAGGAAACGAATTGAAAGTGCGAAGTGTTGCGATCTGCACAGTGGACGTGAAGACGGGTTAAATAGAAGAAATTGAGCAATAGGATAAAGTAGATAACAAGTGAAAATATTTCTTTATGCCGTCTCCATTAGTTTTAAGTGCTTAGTTCTGTTGGTGTCGCCTCTTCATGGCTTGTGTTTCTCACAGAAATGACGATATTTTCGGAAAAACAGATTTCTATTATGCTCACTTAATTTCTTTATTTCCACCGAGCCCTGCTTCAAAATCTGCTGCAGTCAGGTAGTGAACAGGTTTGCCGGGCCAAATACATTTTTCACTATAGGTGGTTACTGAACAATTTGAAAAGTGTGTAATCAGGAACGCCTCTCTTTGGCTACGTTAGGGTGAATCGAAACCCAATTTTGACCAGGTTATGTACAGAATTTCGATAACTCAGAATTTTCTGCTAGTTCGATTTCCGATTTCAGGTGAAATCATTCTTCATGGGAATAGTTAAATTATGATTTTATTTTTCTGGGACCGACTTTCTACTAACCACGACATTGTTCAATAAGTCAGTGGCCCTTTCATGAACATGCGCAACTTCCATTTTTCTGAACCTTCTAGGAACAGCTTTGATTTTATGTTTTTTTTAAAGTAAATTCAACATTTACAATATTTTTTTGTAAGCTCAACAATATAAACAAATGTTGATTATTATAGCACCGAGGTTAAATGACGGTCGGTTTCAAAAACATTATTGTTTTGTTATTCGCCAAGTGCTAATTAACAAAATACCGACTGCTGCAGGGTGGCTTATCAATTGAAAAACAAATTATCATCAACTGATAACCATATCCTCTCAGCGGTTCACCGCCTCATCGCGACTGGGAGGTGTTCCTGGGTGTGGGACTGCAATGCACAGCGAGGGGATTCGTCCTCCGGGCAGGGTCTAGCAAGCTGAGAAGGACTCCGGCATTTCCATCAAGAAGCCTAGCTAAGAGTAAACCAATACCAGGATCTGCCACCGTCTTAGTATCAAAGTCGAATGGTGGCAAATCTCCTTCTGATCCACAACGGCTGCGACGGTGATGACTTGGGGCACACTTTGGCCAGGTTGTCCTCGGGATTCCAGGAAACCACAATAGCCTAACCAGCAAATCTCTGAAAAGTGGTGATTATGCTGGGACCCTCACAACTAGTGAGAACGGGCCGTTCAAGTATCAAGTAAGTAAAATAACCATATCCACAAAAACCGCCCTGTATAAAAGGGCGTCAAGGGTGTGTTCGGCTCGTTCGAGATGCTCAACCGAGGGAGATCCGATTCTAGGCGAGACGAAGGCACCGCATTGAGAAGAGGAACAACTGTGGACCTTCGACAAAGATCGTCGGCTCTGATGAAGACGAACACTTCGAAAAGTGAGCCGAATAAACATGTATCAATCTCGTGTAAGCTCAACAATATAAACAAATATTCACAATATTTTAGTGCAGTGGACAACTATTTTACAGCATCCATGATTTGCGATTTTTAGACAAAACGAGAATGCCACTCCAAATTTTTGGTGATAAGTGCCTATTATTTCCTAGTGATTGCTACACACGAGCCCAGTGCTGTTCTTCTTCTATGATGAGATAACTTTGTACCGTTGTACTGTGCTATCTCTTCAATAGTGGCAAGATACGTTTATCAAATGGCCTTAAGTCGGGCGCACTGAAATAGCAGCAGTGGAGTTAAAGCATTAGAAAAAACAAACACACAGAGTAATGCAAACTGAAGGACTCAGTCAATGTGCGGAATTTTCAGGTGGGTAGCCGGTAAGGGTAACTGCGGGTTTGAAGCCTAACTGCAGTTCAGAGCTTTGCATACATATCAGCATTCATAAGATTGTAATACAATTCGTAGAAGTTTAGTCTGTTAATATTTCTTGAGATTCTTAAACAGAAGAATAGTCATTTATCACGAAATGCTCCGTGCACACAATCAGTGCTATTATCACCTTTAGTGTTTAACTTTGTAGTGACCATAACCTTGCTATTACTTTATTATACTATTACTATTATTATGTAAGAAGCATTGTTTACGCATCCCTAATTTGGTTTTCAATTACGGTTTTAATATCGTGTCCGAATAAAGTATTAGGAAGACCGAACGAAGAAATCGTTGCCGAAATATCGATTAACATCAATATTTATTGATAGTTATTAAATACGTCCACCGGATTAACCTAATGTTGAAAACCTCAAAACGCCCTTTCAAGGTTAGATCAAGATTCTACAGAAGATCTAGTTGAACAGTCAGCAATAGGCCTGCTGCTGTATCCACATAGTGGGCGCTCCCGTCTATAACGTCAAGCGGTGAAACAACCCGGTGAGAGGTCGCCACAAAATCTCAGGTTACGCAGGACGTCACCGGAACTGGATATGACGAACAGCGTACGACAAGCCATGGAGTTTGCTTTCACTCAGCCCGTATAATGCCAAAATACTCTCTACAGACACCAATCTTCGAGCCCAACGTTGAGGAGCAGTAGATCGCATCACGTTCCATGTGATCGTTCTACAAAAAACAAAAAACAAGAAGACCGACATACAACAGGGCATAGTGTCAACCGCAGAGAAAAGATTCTGTCACAAAACGTTGGGGTGTAGGCACTATCGTTTTGCCATCCATTGCCCAATTCGGCCACTCTTAAAAGTTCCTTTCTCTTCGTGTGGCCGCCTTTCGTCTTCAACAAACGCGTCATGAGAAAATTACTATCACTGATTGCTATTCATCGACCGATACAGGTGATGAGCAAGAATTAAATGCGTTCCATTATCAAATCAGGGAAGTTGCGCGTTTTAAATTTTTTGTCGGAGATTTGAACGCCAGAATGGGAAAGACCAAAGAGAACTAATACTAAATCAGAAAATTTAGATTGAGTGGAAGAAATCTGAATCGGAACCGTTTTGCAAGACTCCCGCCTGTATCATGCCTTTTTCATGAGAATTTGTTTTTCATAAGAAGCCTGCCGCTGGACGTGGGGTCACCTAACGGCACAACTACTGAACATATTTTGACAAGGGGAAGATGGTTCCTACTTCATACATCGGTAGAAGCATTATTATATATTAGGTCCGATCACTGTGCGAAGATTTGATTCAGTCTAAGCTGGAAAAGGATTCATGTCATTGACCACGAGAAAAAAGTTTAGTAGTATACAACGAGAACATCCTTAATAAAATGCTATCCAAACGTGACCGGCAGATTAAAGAAGACCCGGCCGAAGACTACGAGCTGCTTACCGAAAGATTCAAAAGCTGAGCCGAATTCGCCTCACTTTCTCAAGCAAGGAAATCGGATCGCATCTCATCATTACTAAGGAGTCACTCGAAAAAAAAGAAAACTGAAGCTTGATCCTACTGCAACACGTTTAACATGGCTAGTAATAAATGCCAGCTGCAGAAGGGCTTTGCAGGAAGATCTACAACGGTACAAACAGAAGGAAATACCGGAAGCAGCAGAGAAAAAAAGCAGTCTGAAAAATGCTGTCGGGAACAATGTGATCATTATGTTTTGCTAGCAACATTGATTGATGAAGACTCTATCGCCAGAGCTTTCTGCTATTATATGAAATCAATACATCAATAAACAAAAAACAACTTTTACACCAACCTTTTCGGCTCTGCGATCCCCATCTCAGGCCCAACAACCTCCGTTGGAGAAAAACCAAAAATGAGATAGAAATATGGAAAAAGACACAGCTCCATGATCCGCAGCACCACTGCCGACTTCCTTAGACCTGTAAGCCACATTTTACGTGTGGTTCTGGCAAACCACATAATACCCTATCTTCAAAGAGAAGGAAATCACAAGCCAGTTGAAGACGTCGCGCACGATTATTGTATCTAAGAATGACCGAAGGAGTCTTCGTAACAATCGTCCGATGTCCTTGAGTACACGCAACAAACTTTTCCTGTCGCACATATCGAGAGCTGTAAATGATGCGCAACCAGTTGAGCAGGCTGCATTTCAAAAGGGTTTTGCTGCATGGACCAATTATAAACCGTGTCCTGGGTCAAACAATTTTGTTCCGAATACCTAGTCCTAACTTTTGCCCGCTATGAAAAAGCGTTAAACACTGTCGAAGCGAATGCACTCCTATCAGCGCTCGCCAAGCAAAGAGTGGACCCGTCGTACATAAGAACTCTGTTTCACTGCTATCGGAGCCGCAATATAAGAATACAGCTTTTCTATCTACCTCTTAACACACCCGTAGGAAAAGGGGTTTTATAAGGCGACACCTTATCGCTAAAGCTGTTTAGTGTCCCATTGCGGTGGGTCATCAATCACTCATGTGGAATGAGAAAGGCTTGCCAATTGATGGAAAATTCCTATCAAATCTTCGTTTCGCCGACAACATTGTCGTCTTTTTAAGAAACCGAAGCAGAAATAATGGTCACTAAATTCAACGAAGCCAGAAAAAGGATTGGAGTGAGCATAAATATTACGAAGACTAACTTCACAAAAGAGCCAGAATGCGAAGATGAACAAATGGGATTGGATGGTCCTCTGGTTACGAAGACCACCTCGCAAGTGTACTTTAGATGTTAAGCGAACATCAAGGAGAACATGAAAGAAGAATTAAACAAAAGAAGGAGAGCAGCATGGGCTGCATTCGGGCTTTCTAAAGAAACCGGCGACGAACCAACGAATCTAAAACTCGGCTGTCACCTTTTCTATTCAGCACTCCTCTCATTGCTTTGTTATGCAGCAGAGACGTGAAGTAATTTTTCAAAAACATCAAGCACTATGCACACCACCCACAGAATGTGAAAGGACGTCTTTTAAAAGTTAGTCAGTGCTCACGCGGTCTAACCGGAATACGAAGTCCAGATCTTCGAAACTCATTCCATCTTCGGGATCCAGGAGAATATACGCCGATAACAAAATAGAAGGGGCCCTTCATTTCGAACCGAGAGCAAATTGGTGAGAAGAATAGTAGAGTAGACTCCACAAAGTTGCAGGCTATTTATACGTTGAACAGACGTGTTCATAACTAAAGTCAATCATCTGTTCCCTCATCTGCAGCTGTTTTACAAATCACGACATAAAACTTGCAACCGCCACCGTTATGCTCGAATAAAACCACCATAATGGACGGTGATTAGAGGAAAGGAACAACCGTGCTGGAATCCGTACAACTTGTGAAGACGTCCCTTCTAAGAATTCAAATATATATATATATATAATACGCTGATAATACCATAATAATAGCATAATACTTTGCGTGAAAATTGTAATAGGTGGTAAATAAAAAAGTTAACATTGTGATTTCGACTGCATCCTCAGCATAATTGGGTTCAATGCCGATGTGGACTCCCCTAATCAATCCTGTTGATGGGTGATTGCTGATGGCACTAGTAGATAGAAAACTAGCTGAGAGAAAGGCGAAACGAAGGACCAGGATGGTGTGGTGGTGAGTGCGCTACTCCCCGGAAAGGATAATGGCGTTTTCGATCCCCAACGCAGGCACATGAAGCCCTGTGTTTTGCAAACATCTCAGCATCATTGTGGATGATTTCACGTAATACCTTGCCGAGCTGGAGGTTGGAGGCGCCACGGCGACTCACACGTGGAGTCGATCCCCGCGCTCTAGGCCCACCAAGCCTTCCATCACTCCGGGGTCGGCAAATTGGTACCAAACTTGTCTGAGAAGATAGCAGCACTGACTCGACACATCGGTAGACCACCGCAAATTATTGTAAAAGCCTGATATTTATTTAATCACCTTCGACGGTTCTTAATAAGGTCGAAAGCGTGGCGCATCCCTCAGTGATTGATCAACACTGAGAGCTTTCTTAACCCTTTTATTTACTGCCTTTTTCTTTTTAATGGCAGAGTATGTTGCGAAATATAACTCGTATATAATGCTGAGATATTTGCAAAACTTCGGACCTAAGATGAAGTGCGCTGCTCCCCGGTAAGGACAACAGCGAGTGTTCATTCCCCACCGCATTCACCTGCGGTCCGGAGTTTTGCAAATATCTCAGCATTATATACTGGGAGCTTTATTCTTTTTTTTATTTTAGCTCGCCGTGAAAACTGTGAAGCGCAGCAAATAAAGAAGCTAATATTATATATATATATATATATACAATTCTCTTTCTTTATCGAGAACGTAATCTTTTGAAAATGTACTATACTTGAAAGCATAAATAGAGAAGACCAAATCAGGTTTTGTCCTCGTTGTTGAGCAGTCAATCGTGTTGAATCCAGACGAGAAATGTGACTCGACACCGGCCCGATTGATCACTGTTTTAGCGATGTAGTTTAGTACTCCGATCTACCAGATACCAGCTTCATTGATGAATTCCAGGCAAATGTTTTTCCGGGAAATCATGTGCAAATTTCACTATTTTCAGCCCTCTCATCAGAATTAAACACGTTATTTATAGAAGACTGTTTACCATACAAGCGATTTAAAATGTTTTAAGCGGAACCAAATAAATTTCTGATTAGATTGGCACGTATCGACATTAAATAGGCAGTATGTGATGTTCATATGTAATCGGACCGGCATTGTGCGCTGTACGCAAAGCTGTGATAAATTGACCCTTCAAGACGTTCAAGTAGTTGATTTTGCCACATCTTCTCCAATATGCTCATTTAGTTGGAAGAACCTATGTATTTAAAAGAAATTTTTGTCAAGGATCGTTTTATAGTATTCACTGCCATTTTTTACAACGCCTGTGAACGAAGTGGAGACGGTGCTGTACAGGAGCTAGATGTTGAGGAGGACGGAACTGAAAACTGGAAGAATACCTAACTCATTAGAGTTTTGACTCACTAGGAATTTTAGGTATGGTGGAGACGGGATTAAAGAAGAATTGCTGTCGACTGCGGATAGCACATTTTTTTCGCGACAGCGTAGCTGTCAGGGTAGGAAGCAATTTGTATAGAATAAATGAGGAACAGAGGCGGCCGCCGCGACAAAATCAGTCCCATGCCTCTTTTCCGCTAGTAAGAGCGAACCATTTTTTAAGTGCATTTTAAACTGTGACTAAAAGTGATTTCTTAACAAGTTCTGAACAATAAAAGGTGATGTTTCAGCAAAAGCTGGAATAGCTGGACCCCTAAGTGTTTCCCGAAGTTGGGTTACCAAGACTTCCTCATGTTCGGAAAACACGTGGTGGAATCAATCACCTAATAAATGTGAAAGTCGTTACAACGAAAAAATTTTCTCCGTAAGTCATCGAAGTGCTCTATGAAGTTTAACACCTAAGTGAACATTGATCTGAGATCAATTCTGGTGAATAGCAGCGTTGGACGATGTGACTCACAATCAACATTACAAGAAAATGAATAACTCTGCATCATGATCGTAAAAGTGTTAGATTCTACTGGCCTTCACTTTAAGTGATAAAAAGGTCTAATCTGAATGAATCTGAAAAAAGTGGCATTATTCTTCAAAAGCATAATATATGACTAAATGGACGAAGGTTACAGATATCGCATCCATTTATTTCCTTGTAGTAGTGCACTCATTGTGGTTTAACATCATGTCTTCCTGAAGAGATTGGATTTATTCACAGCATGAAGACCTGAGAACGCTAGTACAGCTCTCCGGGGGTTCTATACAAACTCGAATAGTCTAGCGTTGCATCACTTTCATGAGGAAAACAAAATGCTCAACTAGCAGTCGAACACCCTCTCTAATTCGAAGGAGTTCGTGGACAACGGGAGCAAGGCAAACTACTTAATGAAAGTAGCTTAGGGATCCACAGAATATGTAAAGTCTCGTCAAGCAAATAAGACCTTCAAAAAATTTAAATCGCCTAGACATTTAGCTGCAGGAACTAGGAGAGCGTAACAGTGAATAAGATGTTCACTTATCTATTTTATTCCATACGACTCGTCTTCACATCCACCGTGCATATAGGCTCTCCTTTCATTCTATTTATTTCCTAGCATCCATCATCCACAGTGTACTTCGAACTTTTTACGTGTGTGTGTGTGTGTGGATGCTGCTTGAAGATCTTCTTAAGGAACTGAGTAGAACTAGTACATGGGAAGCTTAAATACTAGTACGGAAACAGCATTTGTAGAAGTTCGCCATGACGGTATGCAATCTCGAGATGAACAACGAAACCTATTGTAGCACGAATGTCTCTGGCGAATCCAAAAGTGGTGAGATATTGTGTGGGCTGTTACAAAGCTATTACAGAACAGCACGTTCGGAATTAAATTACAGTACATATTAGAAAGGTCAGCACTAGTTGCAGCCATTGTAGGACGCAACTGTTTAGAATGTTTCGATAGAAGTCGGACAACGTGTAGGTAACTTGCTAGATCATCTGTGTGAAGATTGCATACGCGTGCAAAAAATGCAAGTTTAATGTGAAAATAACTGATTGATTGCAAAATATGTCTTCCTCTTTACGGTTATTTGCGGCAATAAAGGGGTCGATTTCCCTATGAGGTTTGGGATGCTTAGATTGGGGCATCACTATTTGGATCCCTGATTGGTCTGACACCATTTCCCAAACCCGGAGGAATGAGAGACTTGGTGAGCCGTGGATCCCGATATAAGGTCGAGACAGCACCATGCTCCTGGTGAACGAGACATCACTAACACCGCACTAACCGCACGCCTAATGAGCTGTCAAGAATTTGAAATTGTATTGTATTTTATGAGTATATAGCTATCTTGTGTATGCGTTTTTAAATTATCTACTATGTGCCGAATGATATCCCTCGTTAAAATACGCAGTTTCAACTTTCAACTTAGAAAAAAAATTATTTTCTCAAAATCCCTCTAGCTTCACATACTTTAACAGAATGTCTAGCAGTCATGGCAGTACGAAATCCTCAGTTAGACAAAGAGGAGCAGCTTTTAGCTATTCATGTTTGATCATGGTGTAGATTTCACTCTGCGCTATCGGAATGGTGAAATCGAATCAGCTTGCTCAAATCTGGTCATGGGCGGTTTCGATGTTTCTTTCCAGTTATTCTTCTATGACTTCGGTGAAACTATAAGCAAAGACAAGTGACAAATGAATAACAAAGATACTTATCTGCACCCAGCATAGAGCCATGAATTCTATCTAAACAATCGATTAATAGTAAAGATTGCTAAGCTGCTGCCTCTAAAAAGATATCGTTTTCTTCTACTTGTGTAGTTGTTCACGTTCATCGGGCGGTTAACTGAGTTGGCCCGGAAGCACGCAAGCATTAGATGGCTATGTTAAAAATATTGTGTGAACGGAGATGATTAAAGGGTAACACATTCTGGATGCTGCCGACTTAGGATGGCTGATAATTTTAAAATTTTGTTATGAGAACCGCACCTATGAACAGAATTGGCCACAAAAATAAATGCCTCACTGGACACTTACAGGCGCGGTGTTCATGTGTTTTACCACGTAGTCGGTTGGTTATGATTTTCTTTTATTGTAATGATTATAATAAATCATGTCCCATATTGTGAAGACTAAACATGAAAAAATGAAGCACTAATTCGGCAAACTCAATCAGTTTTGAGTAACGCAAGCACAAAAGGCTCTATGTTAGGTTGCAGGGCGCGTGTGGCGCAGTGGTCGGAGGCGCCCTGAGGCACACATGTGGAATCTATCCTAGCGCCCGTGGCTCACCATGCCTTCTATTCTTTCGGTATCGCAAATTGATACCGGACTTCTCTGCGAGGATAGCAGCACTGACTCGTTACATCGGTAGGTCACCACGAGTCAATCCAGATATGCATTCAATCACCTCCAAGCGTTGCTTAATGAAGTCGAATGCATGGCGTATCCGTTAGGGATTAATCAACGCCGACAGCTTTATCCTTTATCCTTTACGTTAGGTTGTATACGTGCAGGAAAAATAAATGCAAGCGGGATATTTTAAAAAAACAGCTTTCTTTTAACCTCGAAATGACTACTCAATACATATTCTTCCGTTGATAAACTAATACTAAGTTGACAAAAACTTCATTTAGCTAAGGCTTCAGCGCCTTCGCCTTGTTCAGAATCGAATTGATCCGAGTCGATTGTTTCAGTTGTTCAGTTGTTCTTTTCCCCAATTTGGTCTTCGTGATCGCATCGAGTAGAATCCAGTGGGCACTGCACGAATAAAGACTTTCACTAGGCAGTGCTCTTTTATACAGGACGGTTGCTGTTAATAGTGATTGATTCGTGATAATCGTGTCTTTTTCTTCTGATAATTCATGTATAGCAATCGGTATCACTATTAACGGGCACAGAGCATAGGCATAAGATAATCATGCAATTTAGAAGGACAGCTGCAAATGTCGCTGCTGTCTTGCAAGGATCTGAATTCCATAACATCAAACATCAAACTTGTTTTCTGTTCACAAAGACAGAAGATTGTATTTGTTGAAAACTTGGAAACGCTGTGACACTACTATCTCGACAGTCTATGAAGACTTCCAGTACGGAAGGTGTCAATGAGGAAAGAAGACGAGGAAACTTAAGTTGCACTCAAATCTAAGTGGAAATCTAACCACTTCCGTGCTTACAATACAACGAACTGAATGAAAATAATGTTGGGACCAATTCTAATCGTGGAAACTGGTCCTCTAGACAACTAAATAAGCAAAGTAGCGCGATGTATGGAATGGTGAAGTGATGGAATTACGAGTGACGATTGATTAATCATATCTATGAATCGATTAAAACGAGAATCTTGCCATGCAGTTCATTCTTCTTGGAACGTCCCTGCTATTTCAAAACCTTGACCAACTTTTTTATCGTTTAGAAACATCTTTCACAATAACTGTGATAATTTCAACGCTTAAGATCTTATACCAATCCTTATCTAATGACTAGTGCCGTGTTCGTTTTTTCATATAAAAGGATAAAAGGATAAAGCTCTAGGCGTCGATCAATCCCTGAGTGATGCGCCATGCATTCGACTTCATTAAGCATCGTTGGAGGTGACTGAATGCATATCTAGCCCTTACAATGACTCGCGGTGGCTTACCGATGTATTGACCTAGTGCTGCTATCCTTCCAGACAAGTCTGGTACCAATTTACGGACCCCGGAAGAATAGAAAGCTTGGTGGGCAATAGGCGCGGGATCGATTCCACGTGTGTGTCGCAGTGGCGCCTCCAAACACTGCGCCATACACGTCTTTCATTTCTTCATAAATAGTCAAAGTTGTTTCAATTTTACTTTTCTTTCCAGTTTCACATTCTATTTCATAGTCGTAGTTTCGTGGACCAGCATTTGATGAATGCCCGATGGTGCAGCCCGCTCAGTAGAATTTGTGGAATCTAAGGTATCACTAAACAGAAAGAAATCCAAGGGTCTTATGGCCCTGCTAGATGTCGCATTCTGTTTATCGTTGTTTTTCGTACAGCAATGTTTCAAAGAGTCACATTCATTCTACCAAAACCAGATCTAGGC
This sequence comes from Angiostrongylus costaricensis, assembly GCA_900624975.1. Taxonomy (NCBI): domain Eukaryota; kingdom Metazoa; phylum Nematoda; class Chromadorea; order Rhabditida; family Metastrongylidae; genus Angiostrongylus; species Angiostrongylus costaricensis. The sequence goes on from UYYA01000397.1 coordinate 34,419, forward strand.
TAGAACTGCTTTTGTTACACGTTTACACACGCGCATAGACAATACTTAACGCACTATACAGGTGATCATTGACATTGGCACGACGCCGATGTGCCACTTCATCCGTTTGCGTTATGTGCAAAATTTTACCATGTATTTTCTCACGGCATTCTGTTTCTTCCCATTTATTTTTGATAGGTGTGAGACAACTACTGCCGATAGATGTTATTTACTCAGGCAATTAGGTATTGTTAACCGTCATTCTGGCCGCTCCTTATCCTACAATCCTAATTTTTTCATTTTCTTTTCATTTCTTTTTTCATTTTTTTGTACCTTATTCTCTCGCTTGTACCACTCAGCAATCCTACCAACGTTTTTAGAAAACTTTATGTTTCCGCTTAGTTCCTTCCTAACAGCGCAAAAAATACTCTAAAGGCAAATATCTATGAAAAGCACAGTGCCATATCAATAAAAAATGTATTACAGTGTAGGAATGTTTCACTCCTCCTATATGGTTGACTACATCGTCACAAATAGAAAGGCATTCTTGATGTCGATGTCCAACGTGAACAAAATGGCACTCATCAATCTAACCTTGCTATGCCAACTGAGGTCTTCTACATTCCCGTGAAAAAAGCTCATCGAAAAGTAAATCAATATCTGGATTTGTCTTCGTATGGGAAAATACTTAATGGCAGAGTGAGAAACCACCATCCGATTAACAAATGTTAGCTGCTGCCCGTAGATTGATCACCCGTGGGCATTCATTAATTCTGTAATCCTAGGAAAAACTTTCAAGGAAAGCCAAATCACAATAATGCTAAAATATGGGCGAAATCCAGAATCTCAGGTGGGGATCGAGTCCACTATTACCCTGCCCGGGAACTCATATGCTATCCAACAGCTGTTGCTCTACCTCTCCCTCAGTCATGTTTTAACTCTGTCGGTGCTGTCTGCAACCACTAGTGAACGGGAGTGATTTGGAGAGCACAAATTGGCATTGAACTCAGTTAAGGTTCCGAGTTTGCTCATATCTCAGCACCATTCTGAGTATATTTCGCATCATGCATGGAAAAGAAGGACAACAAATAAAAGTTATAGTCAAATCAGTTTTTAAATATGTAAGTATGGGAGAAGCAGTATACAATATTATTTCCAGTAGTATAATAGTTCAGTAGTTGGACAAAGTTTTATGCCATTGTTACCATGGAACGAAAACTTGGTTACTTATTTGGCTACCAGAACGGCACCTCCTGACTAGTTGTGCGAAACATATTCTCCATTCTTTGGAGTTTTGCTGGTTTCGCCATTGTGTTTCCCTGGAGTCCCGAGGTCAGCCTAGCGAAAGTCTGCCTCAGGACGTTAGCACCACAGCTAGTCGCCGCCTTTGTGAATCAGAGGGAGATTTGCCACAATGCGACTAGTTTGGTACCCGAGCAGTGCTGGATACTGGTATTGGCTTACTCTTAACTGAGCTTCCTGATGGAAACCCCAGACTCCATCTCAGCTTGGAGATCCTGCCATTGAATGAATTCTCACTCTGTACATCGCAGCCCGACACCCAAAAACACTTCCCAGCCAAGAAAAAAATAAAGGTGTAAATAGGTAAGTAAGACATCAGTATGAGCGGCTGATTTTTTCTAGAAACAAAATCTTTTTTTAACTTTTGCCTATGTTATATTCACATTGACAGTGATTACTGCAAGCCATGGAATAGCACAAATGCGAAAGAACTATGCCTGGTAAAAAGTGTGCTTTTCAGGAGCGACTTTTTTTAAACTCGGCATTGACCAATAATGCCGTTTTCTTGATGAGCAAACGCGTGCCTATTAGCAACAAGATTTATTCAGCACCATACTAACCTTTCGGAGATTTCGTTTTCTTCAAAGCCTAGAAAGGTCAAATTGCTACACAATCCACTCAATCAAACACTTTCATGTTCTCTACAGATAAAACTTAATACATAAATGTTTATTCGCGTAGGAAGCAGCTTCTCTTAAAGACTCGCCGTCTTGTTGTTTATAAATCTTCCAAATATTAATGGAGATGAGTCTTACAATGTTGAGAAATGTGCCGGGGCTCAGGTGAAGAAATCAGTCGATGCTATAGCGCGTGATCACGCGTGGTCACAAAGCACTTCCCCTTGCTGTACATTTTCGGACTTTTGGGGTTTATCTCTGCATGTTATTCCCACGACCGACATTCTATTAACCTCGGCATTGATCAAGTATTTCTTCGTATTTTTGTTGAGCAAACGCGAGGCGTTATTATTTTTTATTCACGAATAAGCTGACGTTTCGGCGGATTTCGCCTTCCTCAGAGCCTGCCCATTATTCTCCTCCAGAGGCGGTCCTCCAAATACTGAGCACAAAAGTTTTCCTTCGTCTCTCTTTCTCCTCTGGAGGAGAATAGTGGGCAGGCTCTGAGGAAGGCGAAATCCGCCGAAACGTCAGCCAATATTGTGATGAATAAATCTTGCTGTTAAAATGACCACATTTGCTCAACAAGAAAGTAATGCGTTACAGTGTGCTCAATTTTCTGAGCCACATATAGATTGATACCTAATTTGTTGTAGAAAAACAAGGGAAATTTCAATAATTTTCGTTGCCATTTTTTCCTTCTTTCATTGTTCATTGCCGATTTGAGCTTTCCAGTTCAATCCCCCTGACAGGTGGCTGCTGATGGCACTGATCGATAGAACTAGCATACGAACAGGTAAAACGAAAGACCCGTATGGTGTGGTGGTGAACGCGTTAGCCCCCGGAAAGGGCAATAGCGCGTTCGTTCCACACCGTAGGCACCTGCGGTGAGGAGTTCTGCAAATATCTCAGCATCATTAAAGTTATATCTCGCAATATATACCTTGCCGTTAAAAAGGGTAGGCAGTAAATAATAACTTAAAAAGTGGCAATTTCATTCAAATAAATCGTGTTTACTTTTTAAACTACTTACTGATATCGCCTCCTTTTAACCATGAGATTATTGTGAATATTCGCAGACGATGAAGAACAAAAGATATTCTCAATACGGATCACCTAAGCTGCGAACCAATTTCATACAATCATTTTGCAGAACTTCAAAGCGTAATGCAATTGACTAAAAATGATAAAGTATCCGATGTTAACCAATCTGAGAAATTCGCTATGCATTGGGTTCAGCCCGTAGAAAGAAATTAAGTGCATAACTGACCTGTACTTGCAGTGGCTTGCAATTATCTCCTAGGTCAGTGTTTTATCCTCCTGGAAAAATTTGGCATCAAGTTGTGGTCTCCGGATGAATGGAACGGTTCTTGAGAATAAGCATGTGGAAGAGAACCAAGCATCGGAAAGGCATGTATTGTAAGAAAACTCTAGCCGCTATGTCACAGGTTGCAATGGAATTAAATACAATATTTATCCCGATACACATGATTCTTCGCGGAGACCGCCTATTCAGTTACATAAATAAGTGCTGAAATAAGTTTTTGACATTGTTATCTAGCTTGCCGCACTGACGTTATTTTATTCTTAGGCTTTTAATCAATCCAATGAAAAAAGATTAAATTCGTATTGGAGCGCATTTTATTTCTAGTAGCGAGGGGGTAGCGCAGTGATTAGTGATTCCGTCGAGCGAGCACGAAACAAAGGCACTAGTTAGCCCACGTTCTCATCCTGGGAACGCGTTAGCCCAGCTACCTCCAATATTGCAAGGAGAATCGGCTCAAGCGGGAACATAGGACACTAGTAAAAAAAGGCGAACTCCTCACGCAGCAGCCGAAGCAACACGTGAACTATTCGAAGGCCATTGTAGACGATGAATGTGAAGAAAACCAATGAAGTGAAGGAATTTCTAGGATGCTCGCAATAAATGAAATGACGGGTCAACAACAAAAAATTGTCATGAGAGCAAATAACAGTCTTTCCCAGAAATAAGTACGCAGTTCTGTGTGATACAATTTATTTTTCGTTCGAATTTCTCAATAGTCTGCCACACCATTGTTTTTGCAACTTTTGTTCTCGTTATCACTGATATCCTTCATAGAGAGATCACCGGTCGGCTAGTAGCGAGTCCACTGGCGTGGTGCACCCTCAAGTAGCCGAGAGAGGGTAAAACGATGAATACAGATGATCTCGTGCTTCTCTGAGACGCAGATCCAAAGAGTACTCCCTGTTTCTGCTGCTCCGATTTGGCACACACCTATGTTTAAGAAGGTATCATACGTGAGTGCGGCGATCTGTTTTTCAGTTATACAGAGCCAACAGTTGGAAAGCATATGGAAGGTGATTAGCTGTCACCTTCAAAATGCGCTCCTGGTCTACTTTGTGAGATATTGGCAATCTATCTGTGAGTATACCCAAACCCTACTTTCAGAGTTCGGCAAGCTATATGTGAGCATTAAATGCTCAATACAGTAAACTAATCACCATGTTTATAAGTTAATGAGCTTACACGAAGTTAATAAATCACTTTCATTCGGTTAAAGTTTCGACCTCTTCGTCTTCATCAGAGCGGATGATTCCAGGCGATGGTCCACAGTTGTTCGTCTTCTTTACATGGTGTCTTCGCAGTCTCACAAAGAAGGATCTTCTCCAGTAGGACACCGCACAAATAAGGCATGATCACCTAACAGTGCTCCTTTATCCATAGCGGTTGCTGTTGATATGACTATCCGTCGATAATAATTTCTTTCACAATGGAAGATCCACCCTGCATCAGTCGGTATTATTGTTAGCTAGCAAATAGCGAATGGCAAGACATTTTCCGAACTAACCGATATTTAACCTCGGTACCAAGAATATCATAAATCGCTCAGCCATCCCCTAACTGCGAAAAAGTGACCGATAGTGCATCGTTGGGTGGGATAGTACGGTGAGGCCGTTAGACCTTCAAGATCATTCTACGATGTCAAAATCTTGAAGAACTAAGGTGACAACTTTGCATCTACTATGCACTATCACTTGTATCTGACTCCTCTATGAAAGACCTGATCATCCAAGCAAAAAGCATAAGTCACGATATCATCGTAGAGGCTGCAACGACAGCACACTGTTTCATTCATCGCCGTCTGTATTCCGCAGAAAAAACTACTCTTCGGAAGACGCGCTAGTAGAGGTCGATGGTATCGTGTTTTCGTTGATACGATTTTGGCTATGAAGACAGACTTATTCGAACAATTAACAACTGCTGCCGACCTTCCTTTGCGGTTTTAGTGATGCGGATGAACATCGGCATTGATAATCTTCGTTGAGTACACACAAGCATCAAGCTATGAGGAAGACGAAGTCGAAGCGTTCCATATGGACTTTGAAAACTTTTGAAGAAACCATGAAATTTTTAAGGTAACCAACAAAAATTTTTATGTTAACACTGCATCACCACCATCACCTGCAGACCCGCTGATCGTCGAGTGCCTCGAGCGGGCGCCAGTAAAGCTTCCATATCTCTCTACCGCGTGAAAGACTAACCCAGTGGGTGTTCTGCTTACTCTAGGGCCTCATCAAGCATCATATCTTTTTTCAAGGCTCTTTGTGAAAAACTCTGACTATCGTGTCGGTGGTCTCCCTGCAGCATGTATGATATCCCGAGGAATCCAGTCACTAACGGCTCCTGTCCATCGGTTGTCATTCATACGCATTACGTGTTCGGTCCACCTTATCTTCGGCTATTTGGCAGCGACCAAGCTTCTGACGCATACGTTAGGGAGGGAAGTACCGTTGAGTCGAAAAGGTGGGCACGGAGCCGGGTATTCTTTGTTTTTTCACTACATCTTTGATGCTCATAAAAGCTCCCCAAGCCGATCGTTTTCTTCTGCTCAACTCTGGAGCTAAGTCGTTCATCACATTGAGTTCCCGACCTAGATAGATATAACTGGAGCATTCGTCGATATTCGTTCCGTTAAGCGTGAATGGGGCATGCGAAACCAATCCGTTTTTCATGAACATCATTTTTGTGAGATTTAGTCGAAGACCAATCCTTCCACAGGCTTAATAAAATCGTCAAGCATACGTTCCGCTTGGCTAATGTTTGGTGTTATAAGGACGATGTCATCAACAAAGCGAAGATGATGTAACTACCGTCCATCGGTTTTCACTCCCATATTATCCCATTCCAGTGTTGGCATGACGTTCTGGAAGGAGGCGGTGAATAATTTTGGCGAGATGGTATCGCCCTGCCTAACTCCTCTTCTGATGTCAACGTTAATATCGTTGTGGAATGGTGATATCTTGGTTGTGAAATTTTTGTACAGTTCGCAAAGCATCTTTATGTACTGAGTAGGGACTCCTTGACAATCAAGGGCTTCCAAGACTGCTTTTATCTCAATTGAATCAAAGACCTTCTGTAAATCGATGAATGTGAGACAGAGCGGTCTTTTGTATTCTCGCGATACTTCAGTGAGCCGTGTTACCGCGTCGATGTGGTCTATCGTACTAAATCTTTTTCGAAACCCTGCTTGCTCACATGGCCGTCCTTCTTCTAGTGTTCTGTCAGTCCTGTTTAGGACGACTAACGTAAAAAGTTTGTAGACGACAGACAGCAAGCAGATTGGGCGATAGTTGCCGATATCGTTTAGGTCACCCTTCTTGAACAATAGCACGGTCCTGCTGGTTTTCCACTGAGTAGAGACCTTGCATTCAGACACGTAACGTGTGAAGAGCCGAGCTAGTGTATTTACGAAGACTGGCGGAAGGTTATTCAGCTGTTCTGGTCTTACCCTCCTCTGACCTAGTGCTGATGGATTTTTTAACGACGAAATGGCATGTCGGATTTCAGAAGGGAGAACCGGTGGTGCAACATATTCATCTTTCTTTATTTCATACCACGAAAGATGGACGTGACTATAGATGAGGTTTGAGTAGTATTCGTGAATGATTTTCTCCATTGCCTTTCTGGACGCTGTAATTGTTCCATCTGGGCGTCGGAGGGCAATTATCTTGGTCATGTAATTGGCGAAGCTTCGGTGAGCTTTGCGAATGCTTTTCCTAGCTTCTGCAGCTTCGTCCATTAATGCTGCTCTTCTCTCTTTAAGATCTTCCTTTATCGCCTTTCTGCATTGTTTTGCAAGTTCGGACATTAGTTCGCGGTTGCCTGCAGCTCGTGCAACTTGACGTTGGCGCATCAGCTCGAGTGTTTCTGGAGACAGACGTCTCTTGGTGACTTACAGTGAGCTTTCATACCCCTAACGTGAAGATGTTGAATAGGACAATCGTATTCATCGTCGATATTATCGACAACGGCATCTTCCCAGCAGCCGATTAATGAATAAGTCCCAGCTTATGGTGGTTCTTGGGTTTTCGGTTTTTGAATTTAACGGCTTTTTCTCCTTTCCGCGAAAAATAGAATCTTGCACGAAGGAGATGGTGGTTAGATCCCGTGTAGAATTTTGGGACAATAGCGACATCGGTTAGGCAAAACCTTCTATTTACTATGATGTGGTCTACTTCGTTATGGTACACTCCATTGGGAGACTCTCACGTCCAGCGCTAAGGGTGAGGCTTCTGTAATAGCGAGTTACCATAGATGGTCGTGGCCGCTATGATATACTCAGATAGCCGCTCACCCTGTTCGTTCCGCTCTAATCCGTGGGTCCCAATGACGTTCTTCAAACGTTCTTCTTGGTTCAGTCTTGGTGTTGAAGTCTTCAATGATGACCTCGAAGAATGTGTGGTCTTCTCTGTAGAACTTCTTCAAGTCCCTATAGAACGCTTCGACTTCTTCTTCGTCATAGTTTGATGTCGGCGCGTAAACGACGAAGATTGTCAAAGCCGGCATTGATCCACATCCTTTTAATCGTAAACGTCCGATTCAAGTTGTAAGCTGTTCGAAGGACTCCATGTTTATGGACAAACTCGTGTTTCACAAACAACGCCGACGCTGCCGACTCCTCTACTGCCGCCCGAGGAGCAGTTCTTCTCCTGTGTCATAGACGGTGTTGAAGGGCTAGCGTCTTCTCGTCTCGGCCAGGCCGGTGACGTCGTACTTTATCCTTCTTGCTTGCATGAACGAGTCTTCTATCGAGGACTCGGATGCAAGTGTACGTGCATTGTAGGTAGAGATCGTCACCGTAGTTTTTTGAAATCCAGGTAGCTTCCATTGACCCTGAGATTTTAGCAGCCTCTCCGTGCTCGTCCTATTCAAGGCTGCGAAGTTGGGGGCTCTGTCGGGGTCAGGGAATGAGGCCCGTTTCTTTTACTGTGTTTAGCATTTTGATACCCACGTATAGCTTGCTCGGCTCTGAACGCGAGAGGTGGGTATACTCACGGGTAGCTTGCCAGGCTCTCCTTGAGTGGACAAGAAGCTAATTTGTTGGAGGCGACTACTAACCGCCCCCCCCCCCCATACACTTCCCAGTCACTTGATTGCAGGTTTTTGGCCGAGTTGACTCGTAGAACACAATCCGCATAAGCAGGAACACACCCACACACGCATGCATGATTACGCCTAGCAAATACAGTAAGTATGTGCCAACTCAGCGCAATAGAGACAGAGTGTCCATCCCCTGAATCCACTTGCGTTTCAGAAAAGCAAAGGTCGCTTTTGGTCCGCGATTAGCCCCCTATCCGCCACCTGGGGACGTGCCACGTAGTCTCGTGACTAGCCGGCTCTAGATCCCACATATGAGGGAGATCCGTGGACGCTAATACTAGACCCAGAAGAACGTCTGAGGAGTGGATTGCAATTGCTTCCACTACTCGGAAACGAACGAGCAATGTGAGCTGGTGTCTGAATTTATCATTATGAGCAAGGCCATTTGTGGTAACTCCCAACTCCGGAACCTCCACCCTCAACGCTGCACGTGGGAGTTTCTCAGTGGAAAGTACCATAACAACATAGACCACGTCATAGTAAATCGAAACTTTTGCTTAACCGAGGTTGCCGTCGTCCCAAAATTCTACACGGGATCAGATCATCGCCACGCTCGTGAAAGTTTTCATTTCTCGCGGCACGGAAAGAAACAACAAAGTTCTAAAAAGGAAGTCTGAAAACTACAGTAAATAGGAATTTATACTGTTCGTTAATCGGCTGTTGAAAAGATGCCGTTCTTGATAATATCAACGATAAGTGCTATCCGCTCATTCAACATCTTCACGTTAGTGCTGTAAAAGCAGACAGTTCGAAAGTCACCAAGAGACGAGCGCATCCAGAGAAAGTCGACCTGATACACCAGCACGGAATCCCACGAGCAACAGGTAACCGCGAGCTCACTTTCAAACTTGTCAAACAGTACATAGAGGTAATAAAGGATCTTAAAGAGAGAGTAGCAACAGTTGTAGTCGAAGCTGCAAATACTGGGAAAAGCATTCGCAAGACCTGCCGATGTTTCGCCAGCTACGAACCAAGAATGTCTACACTCCGAAGACCAGATGTAGCAGTTACAGCCTCCAAAAAGTCAAAAAAATAGAGTACGAAATAAAGGAATTGGATAGGTCGTTTCACCTGTCCTTTCTTCCGAAAGTCGTTATGCTATTTGCTCAGTGAGGAATCGAACAGCACCTGGTCAGAAGAGGATAACATCTGAGAACCTTCCCCCGTGCCCGCAAACACACTAGCCCGACTTTTCACACGTTACCTGTCCGAATGAAAGCTTCCCACTCAGTGCGAGACTAGCAAGCCCGTGCTATTGTTTAAGAATCCTGAGCTCCACGATATCGGCGACCATCGCTCAATCTGCGTGCTACTCTTTATCTACATACTTTTCACTTGAGTCATCCTAAGCAGGACTGACAAAACACTGAACGAAGGAAAGCCTCGTGAACAAAAAGGGTTCCTAAAAGGATTCAGTATGATTGACCGCTTCCGCACGATAACAAAACTCATTGAGTTATCGCGAGATGACAAGAGAACTCTCTATATCACTTTCATCAAATTAAAGAAGGCCTTTGACTCGAGATAGAAGCAGTCATAGAAACCCTGGTCAGTAAGGATGCCCTGGTATTGTTCATCCTGCCTATGCTGCGTGCAGGTTACTGTAATGTATGAAGGCCTTCGCGTGCTGAATAGAGGTACTACAACCAACATATAACCATTCTACAACGTTATTTACACCGACGTCAAAGAACGGGTTAGGCAAGGCCGTATCATGTTACCGAAATTCTTTGCTGCCACACTTGAGAACATCATCAGAACATCAGAATCATTAGAATGAAAAAACATAGAGGTGAAAATCGGTGAAGGAGAATATCACCGCCTTGGCTTTGCTCATTACATTGTTCTTATAACACTAAACATTACACAGGCGAAACTATTTGTAGTCATTTGATAACGCATCGGAAAGATTCGTTTTCGACTACTTCTCATGAGATTTTCGTGAGAAATGCATAGGTTTCATATGTTCAATTCACGGTCAATAGAAAACGAATATCTGCGAGTGGCACAGCTATATCAAGGTGGTGAAGTCAACGTTATGAACGACTTAGATCCATAGTTGAGCAGGTAATAGCGAACAGTTTGGGGATCCTTAAAGTATATTGTGGACGTCGTGAACAACACAAAGAACTCTTCTACTCTATACCTACCTTTTCGGCTCCAAGATTCTTATTGCACTAATGTGTGCGCAGTAACCTGCACGCAGCATGAGCAGGATGAACAATTTCTCAGCATAACTGAAGGCACAGACGAAAGGGGAATGCTAAGAGTATCCCATATTTTGTAAATGAGAGAGTGAATCTGGTGATCCACAGCGCATAAACAAGAGAAAATCAGAGATTTCGTTATACACGCCAAAATGTCGACAATTAATTGAGTTGGACACGCAAGGCATCTCTACGACAATCGTGGACAAGAGCGATCAGCGACCGGATTTCTCAGAATGTCAGACACAGAGCACTATGACCACCGAACCGACGCTCAGAAACAGGCTTCACAAATATCCTAGAAAAAGGATATGGTGCTCAGCTCAGTGAATCTCTAATGCAAGCAGAATCAACTGAGCTACTCTTGCATGCAAAACGGGAGAATGGGAAACTTAATGGTGCCCGCTCGATTCACTAGACGATCAGCGGTCATAATTCAGTGACGCAATTCTCGTTAACCCCTTCCGCTCCATATGGACACTATAGTGTTCATATTTAGTTAATTTTTTAACTGAATTATGTATACTCTTTCGATAGCTAATAGAAAGTGGATCCAAACAGGAAGAACAGAAAGGCCATTCTCTACATTTAATGATTTACAAAAACTTTTTTCCGAAAAAGTTTACTGACGTGTACTTAGGCTTATGATTAATCATGGCTCTTTAGTAGAATTCATGGGTGTGAAAAGTACCGAGACAGATTTCACGCAAGTGGAAAACATCTCCAAATGCAGACAGCGATACACTTGGGTAATGGACCAGAGTAACACTTAGTAAATACTAGCATGCATATCATCCATGTCAACCATGGAGCGAAATCCTTCAGCAACCTTGTCTTGTTTAAATTCTTTCAAGCCTTTATTTTTCAAACTCTTTTTTACTGAATTCAGTTTTATGTCTCTATTTCTCTGGCATATTTTTTATTCTGCAACTGCCTTCACTGTTTATCATATTATCTCCTATTCTTAGTGAACGATGCGGCGTTTGGCGATGTCGTTAAGTGTATCCTTCAGCACAGACGACTTTTGGTCTGGTTTGTCGCTGGGTGCAAACAAAACTCTTTACCTCTCCATCGAGAAACCTTTTCAAGTCAATGGATAGACTAAATATGACGCTCAATAACATCTAAGGCTCTAAACGGACTCGGATGCGCGGCACATCTACAACGGAGTAATCAACGTCGAAAGCGTTTATGCCACTACTCTTTTTTCCCTCGTTGAATGGAATCAGGCACGCACGTTGTTCGAGATTCCTTATCCTCAATTTGATCAAAAACGGTCTTTTTGGGAGCGAATTCACAAGACGCAACATATCTGCAGGTTAGGAACACGTTCATGATAGCAAATCTCAGTCGTCATCAATGCTTTGAAGATTGGTCATCATCTGTCTTTCTAAATTTCGTAATCTTTTCAAGTAATTTTTTTGACCAAAATTTTATCCAATGATTTGTGATAATAACAAAGCCGATTTCTTCGTTAACTCCTGCTACTAACATGCTCGCCGCCTGGGGAAGCACATGAAGTTTTCGTACTACTTGTAGCTTGGATGTTTGGGTGGGAGATGAACTCGCGTTACAAGACACGTTGAAACACTAGGGAGATCCAAAGCCGCGATGAGAAGGTAGAGTTTATTGAAGTACTTATTTTTATGGTCTTGTCAGAAATATAACACTTAGTTCAGCGGAACATGTCCATCGAACGGAGGAGAATTTTTTATGGCTAGTTCAATACAGAGGGCCGAACTTGAAACATGAGTAATTACAGCAAGAATGGCAAAGTGAGGTTTAAAAAATAGAAACCTAAATACGCATATCTGCTGCATTCCTCCCAACGCTCTACCGGTTCAACATGGCAGGGTGGTGCTCCTGGCCGTTGGCCTGCGATGTACAGCGGAGGTTCATTTCATCAGCTAAGCCTCTCAAGTTGAGGAGTCCAACGTTTTCATCCGTTATTCCCAGCTAAAGTTACCCAATACCAGCAATTGCCACCGTTCTGGTAACAAACTAGTCGCATAGTTGATATATTTATTTATGTGATCTTATAAACTGATCTTCTCAAGCTGACGCGACGTTGGTACAGATCTTCGTTGTCGTTGCCGTTGTTTTTGATGTTATTGATCGATGGCTGACGTTTCGGCGACTTCGCCTTCCTCAGAGCCGTGATGTTACGTGCGGGACCCGCAGCGATTGATTATTGATTACAGCGCAAGGAGGTGTAGCCTGCAAAAACAGTATCCAAGAAAAAAGACGCCCAATGATGCTAGTAGTGGAACTGGTGGATAATGAAGAGTTACGATGCGATTTCCAGTCAGTGCATTCCAACAAAGCTTGTTTGGAGCGCCAAAACATAAGGGAAGACAGAGAATACAACAGACAAAAAAGGAGAATGTACACCATATATTACATTATGCAAGAAACTTCGTTGATACAAGCAATTCCTCAGATGAGGATAGCGTAACTTGCAGAAAGTGCTTATGGTAAAAATAACGAACTTTGCAGGGCAAGATGGTTAAACAGGGCGAGTTAGGGAGGTGTGAGAGCCAAGTTTTGAAAAGCGGGTGGAGTGTTGACCACAGAGGTGAGCGTTAGTATAAAGAGAAAATATTTCCTGCAGCATAGAGTTCCTATAGAGAATGATCCTACCACTTTAGATCTCATCTAGGAGTGCACTTCGTTTTGTGTGCAATATTTCGTTTTTTCGCACTAACTTTTGCCTAAGGTGTGATTACCATCAGCCTTGTATTGCGTAGTTCAATAAACTATTTCAATGTTTAACGTTTTGTTTTCTGCCTCCTATAATTTTCATGGCAGGTTACTAAGCGAAATACAACCAGAACGTTGCTGAGATATTTGCCGTTCCCCACCATAGACACCTGCGGTCCAGAGTTTTGCAAATACCTTGTGATTTCAACTACAGCCATAGCTTAACTGGGTTCTATGCCGATTTGCGCTCCCCAGATCAACCCCGCTGACGGGTGATTGCTGTGGCAAAAAGATCGATAGAAATAGCTGAGAGACAGGTGAAACGAAGGACCCGCATGGTGTGGTGGTGAACGCGTTACTCCTCGGAAAGGACAATAGCGCGTTCGTTCTCCACCATAGACACCTGCGGTCCAGAGTTTTGCAAATATCTCAGCAACGTTCTGGTTGTATTTCAATGTTGTTACCACCGGTGATTTTTTTCCAATAGACTTTTTCCACTAACATCCTTTATACACACGCCTAGGGTCATTTTCCATACAATTTCTATTTTTGGCGATTTGGAGCCTCACATACCACAGAAGAGGATGAGGAGAAGAAAATTTTCCTTCTTTACCTGAGTAAAGAAAACTGCCTGAAAAAGTGTATTATTGTCAGTACACTCCTGTACTGTGATTCGATGGAGCTAACCGATGGCCTTCTTGTTTAGTCACTATGAAAACCGTCTCTTGTGAAATTTCTAATTTACGGCGTTTCATCGAATCTTCAAATTTTTTGCGTTGTGGACTCTCGGACTTTCTTCACATTGAGCGGTCCCCTTCCATCTAAAACTCAAAGGTTGCAGCGATAATATCGGCCATGGGCTAGTGGACGCATTTTTTATCATACGATAAATCCGAGATGGACTGGTTTCATCGATTCTACCAGCTGATGTTGTTCATTCATAAATTTGCTGCAATGTCCTTCTTTTACTAGGTGATGACAATTGATTGTTGCTCATTGTCTTCATTAAGACATGTGATAAAGGTACTCGTTTGCTCGTGTATTATTACTGTTCACCAACTGAGAGGAAGTTGTCATCGGCATGAACGGTTGTTATTGGCATCTTCGATTCATCCAATCAACTTATACGGTGGCTTCAACAAATTTTGGTCATTGGCTAGGTTTAGATAGCTACTAGGCTATACTACTAGACACAAGACTAGATAGAGCTCGATTTCACAAGCTGGAAATCTAAGAATTTCAAAAAAATTAAGCAGCCCAAGCAAAAGCCTTTTTAAAGCATAATGCATAATCATTTTGCTAATGAATTGGAAAACATTAATAGCACATTTTCTCACAATGTGTCAATGTGTGTGATTCATAAATGCCCGTTATGCACGTACGGTTAAAGCTCACATTGCGACTACTGCATATTTACGAAAGTTTCGCCCTCCCGATTTCTCCTTTGACTTTGCGAGTGCGACCCTAAACCACTCTTTGCCATTCACGGTCATCAGGTGAGTGCTCCAAGCCCTTTATTTAGTCCCGCAGACTCTATGCGTTGTCTTAGTGATCACTTGCTGACCATATTCTTGTCACTCCTGCTGTATATTCGACTTTAACGCATACATTAATGCAGAATGAAGTTGTTATGAAGAGTAGATGGGTATTTACTGTTCCAATTACTTTCTGAGCTCTCGTGCTTCTTTTTCATGAGGTCCAATGTACCCGACGAACCTATTTTCTTTATTACAATCTTCTAATACATCGCTTTTCGTTAATTCTTTCTAATATTTCATGAGATGAACTCTGTCGTCTAAAAAATTCATTTGCTTTGCTTCGTCGCTTACAAAATTGACGTGCTATATTATTCTATTCATTAGAGAAAAACTATTCAGCAAACTATTCATTAGGGTTGCATATCGTTATGCGAGTACAACGATAAGTGAAATGTAACTAACCACAATTATGGGTCTTATACTCTATATCTCACCATCTTCGCTTCTTTCTAAAAAAGACGGTGTAACCATAATGATGCTGAGACATTTGCAAAACTCCGGACAGCTGGTGTCGGCGGTGGAGAACGAACGCGCTAATGCACTTTCCAGAGGATAACCCGTACACCACCACACTATATTGCGACTCCTTCATCTCACCTTGATGGTTGGAACCAGAAACCTTGCGCCTGCGATGAATAATGAACGCGCTATTAGCCTTTCTGACCGTGGTGATTGGAATCAGAAAGGGGAAACGAAGGACTCCTATGGTGTGGTGCTGGATGCGTTAGCCCCCGGGAAGGGTAATAGCGCGTGCGTTGTTCATCGAAGACTGCAGCAGCCCGGAGTTTTGCAAATATCTAGACATCACTATGGCTATATTTCACCGTGAAATTTAAAAAAAGCATTAAGTGAAAATTGGCGAAAGAGCAGTATGTTGGTAGCAAACACAAAAAAAGTTCTTGTGCAGGATTCTGGAGTATCGATGGAGAAACTACGAATTCCAAATTTAGTCCGTCAGTCTCAGTGAATTTTCTCCGACTTCTTTCTCTACATCTCACCTTAGATGTTTGGTAGGACCTTGCTGCAGAAAAATCCAAACATCGTGAAGAGTTTCCTCTTTGAATAAGATGGTATAAGACGAATTTCGTCTTTTACAGTTTACCTGCAATTTTTATGGTGCCAAGTGTTTATATTTGTCTAGAAAAGTAGGAATTTTTTGACCACGAAAGAATGAATGGCTTAGTTTGTCAGAGGTAGAAGATCGAGCTAAAGGCAGACGTCACGCGGATTGCAGGGCAGGACGGCGCTACGAATTTCCTAATTTTGATAAACAAGCACATATGGATTGCTCGAATCGAAGCTATCGCTCCAATACTATAGCCTATTTAATTTGTATAAGTAGTTCAAGAAACAGTGTTTTCATCTTCGTGCTAGCTGAAGAAGAAAGCACTAACTTTTTGTTTTCAACTATTCTTTAATCATGTATTCACCATCCATTGCGACAAAACTGCATCAACAAGCCGGCTCGCTAAGTGGAAAGGGCTTTAGAGACTCAACTTTTACCTAGTTAGCTTTCGTTTATCTATCGCTCCAGCAATAGCTCATATCCTATTCGCTGCCATCTTCATCAGCATTCACTGACTTCTCTTCTGTAGTTAAAATAAAATTAACCGCTGGGGGATCCATCTAACGTATGCCAACAGCCACCTAGGTTAATCGCTCGTGATTCCTTTCAATTCTTTGAAAGTTTCAAGGCTATTCACAATGGTCAAGCAGTCTGCTTAATGTGGTGGCATTAATGCCGTTAACATCTGATTTTTGTGTCAGGAGACGGCTATTGCTTAAGAGACCGCCACTACTTGAGAGGCAACATCGCTTTCCTTGAGTGTCTTTTCGAGACTGCACTTATATTATTATTGGCACTTAATATTACAGCAGTACCCTAACGGCGGTTAGGAGGATTTTTCCTACGCTAAGGGTTGACCTTAAAATTTTTCTGTACCACTTCAATCTTCATCCTAAACTCCTGGTTAGAATTCTTCAGTAAAATTGCTGACGTTATATGCAAAGTAGAAAACAAATAGAAGATTTTGATGACGTAAAAATTTCACGTTTTCTTGAATTGTTGTATTTCGCCCATCCTCACTGAGCAGCGCAATGAATGAATACACTATCCTTGAAGATTCTAACCTACTTTTGGAGCCTTCCCCTTTTTTGCTAAGATCTGTGCCTGCCTTTGTTGGTGCTGCTAATTGACTTTTGGTTACTTACTGATTATACTTATACGAGTCGTGATTACGTGTCCTGTGGACTCCATCAGTTCTTCCATTCCTTTCGCGACCAATCATCCATAAAGACTACCGGATTCATGCGTTTGTTCAACCACGCCTTGAGGATTTGTCGTCCATGGAATTTACCACAGCTCCGACGCCAGTTTTCCACATCTTCACTTAATGGAAAACTAATGCTATGCAAAGCCTTTTGCACTTGTGCCTGAGATCTTTTCTTTGCGGGACGATAACCATTTTTGTGACAGAAGCCGTTGCCGCAATTAGCCTAGCGACCAATCGACGGCGATACAGCACTATAAGCACTTCTATAACGTTTTAATGTTGTATTCCTAAGTCGTAAACTCCAACCTACACGTCTTTAACTTTTTCCTGCTCCTCGTAGAATGCTGTGAGGTCCTAGTTATTGATTTCAGATGTAGAAAGTAATTGAATGCATATCTGGCCTTTATAATGACTCGCCGTGGCTTACCAATGTGGCGAACCAGTGCTGCTATCCTCCCAGACAAGTCTGGTACCAATTTTGCCGGCCCCAGAGGGATGGAGGGCTTGGTGAGCCATGAGCGCGAGGATCGATTCCACCTACGTGCCGTAGGGCGCCTCAGACCACTGCGCCACACGCGCCCTTTAAGCCATTAAATGGATGAATTCGGCGGAAGAAAACGTATAAAGTGGAAAGCGCTTATCGTAACATGTTGTGGATTGAAATGTTATGTGATCCAGGATTTTTGTCGGTTCTTATTAACCATAACTCTTACAAAATCTATGGAGCCTACTATAAAATTTACTACGGCTGCGTAACTATTTCCTGTCAATACAATCTCTGTAATCGCGAAATAACATTCGTAGAACTTTCTCGCGAGCAGTCATACGTCATACTTCTTATTGTGACGATTTCGACTTTTTCATCCTTCTATACCACTCGATGACTGATTTCCTTAATTCTGTAACGATCGAGGTTTCACTTGCATCTAAATTAAAAGCAAACAGGTACATTGCTCATCCACTCTTATGATTCTGGAGTTTCAATTCAATTTGGTTCATTCTGCTCGAAAAAGAATTGGTGCGAAAGATGCAACTGAAGACCTCACAGTACTTTATTGCGACTTTCGGCGCTATTAACTTCCTAGAAAGAAAATTCACTACACTTTCAAAAAGTCGAATCGGAAGTGTTATATAGTAACGCATGCGTGCAATCTGTTTAGGTTTTTGTGCAGCAGTCTGAATTAAAACCGTCTGCGTTCACTCGTCGCTGAAGCACCCAATAGGATTTTAATGGGTTTACGTAAACTAGCGACTGACGCCATCACTCCGCAGTTGCCAGCTCCTCATTCTGTTCAACTAAGAGTTGTTTTTTTCCTTATCGCCATTACCATCTGTAGGCGTCGTGTCTACTATCTTCTTATGCAATTTTCCGCTTTTTAAAGGCATTAATCACTTGTTTACTTCGATATCCATTACATATGTCTTGCCCTGCTGTGCGAGTCCGAGGCCAACACTTAAAATGTATATCTCACTTGTAAGAGATGCCCTACCTCCCAGTCGCCCCACTGTTATATGTCAGACAGCTTTTAGCAGAGTATTCCGTATGAAGGGCACGTACGGTGCAGTGGTTGGAGGCATCCTGCAACACACACGTGGAATAGATCCTGGCGCCAATGGCTCAGCGTGCCTTCCATCTTTTCGGAGTTGGCAAATTGGTACCAGACTTCTCCGGGAGGATGGCAGCACTGGTTCGATACATCGGTAGACCACCGTGAGTCATTGTAAAGGCTAGATTTGCATTCAATCACCTCCAAACGATGCTTAATGAAGTCGAATGCATGGTGCATTCCTCAGGAATTGATCAACGCAGTGAGCTTTAGCTTTTATTTTTTTTCGTACAAAGATTACCTATTTACCTGAAAGATTTTAAAAATGTAAGAAAGGTACATTATGCTTCCATGTGGACTCTGTGCACTTGGTCTCCATGTGAAATACTCAGTGGAAGACTCATAGAATGCAGCAGTGAGTGTGCTGAAGAAACCGTTTTGTTTAATGCGACTGAAGTGTGGGTTTGGCGTGTCTTCCTGTTTAGGTATGCATGAGTTTGGCTGGGAAGATTGCAGTCAACTTGACCCTTCCAAGCTCCGAAACATGAGCTTGTTCCTAAATAAAAAGTAAAGTAGCAATCTTGTGTTTACTTATCAAGGAAGCAGTGAATTTACTAACAAGGTTCTGAATTTTTCGAAATATAATTTTTCTCGATTTTTCCTAGTTGCGGCCTACATTTCGAACGCTGATATCACTGAGAAGTCAAGATTTCGTTGGACAGGATGTAATAATTTCCAAGAAGAGTGCATTGTTCGTGCTAGTAGCCACCGGTTAGCTACGAATTCTTGCAAACGCTCAAGCTTAAAATAGCCTTAGAAGTAAAGCAATATTTTAGTAGTTACGTGTGCGCTTAAGGCGCACTTCAAAGGCATTTTCATGAGCTTTTCATGTCATCAGGTTTTCAAGTATTTAGGTTATGGAGGAAAAGTAGTATCGACGGTTATCAAAAACCCACTTCATCGCATGAAAAACGGAAAAAACAGCAAAACAACTTCTAAAAAAGGAAAAATCCCACGATGCATTTGAAATCTATAAACGAATCAGATACTCTACAAGTAGTACAATAAGTTGACGATCTGGTAGAAAATTTCGATTTTATTGTCCCGTCGTTGACTTTTGGTTTTTTGCCCTTTTATGACGTCCTTGACTGGTAACCCGTTCGTTCAATGCCGCCGTTCAAGTGGCGCTATGATGTTGAGTTGATGTGATCATCACTTCACACTTGAACGGCCTGTCCTCACTGGTTTTGCGGAACACAGCATAATCACCATTTGTCATAGATTTGCTGGTTAAGCCATTGTGGTTTCCTAGAATCACTGGCCAAAATCTGCCCCAGGTCTTCACCACTATGGGCATTCGCAGTCCTTGGATCAGAAAGAGATTTGCAACCAAACGGCTTTAATACCAGGACGGTGGTGGATCCTGGTATTGGTTTACTCTTAGGTAGCATTCCTGATGGAAACGCCAGGCTCCTTCTCAACTTGGGAGACCCTGACTGGAGGATGAAACCCCTCGCTGTACATCGCTGCCCGACACCCAGGAACATCTCCAAGCCACGATGAGGCGGTAAACCGTTGGGAGGATGTGATCATCACATAATACAAACTGGTTTTCAGCTTTTGATCATGTCTTTCTCTGTTCTTGTTTGCGAGTCAGTACTTTGTGAAAACGACTTCTTCGTTTGAAAAATATATGAAAACCGGTTTTAATTCAGCTAAGGCTATAGATTTTATCGAATTTCTCTTTGAACATAACGCAATTCGACCATCTCTATGAACGGTACACATTGGCGTGATACCGTTTTTCCTCGCTACCAGCTAGCATCAAGTCCTTCAGAAATGGGTACTGTTACTTGGAACTGCACTATAAGTCAGCGTGCCTATTGGAGACCAACTTTACCGAGCGGCAGATGAACTGGCTAACTCTCTAAATGGAGTCAATAATACGATTAATCTTTTGTTTCTTAGATATGATGTGTTTGATTTGTTGGTAGAAATGAGACATCTATTGCAGTGTTAAGAGGTGATCGATCAAAAGCATGGGAGATGTCTATTTTTCTTACAGGGCGATAAATTAATATCAGAGTTGTTGAACAGTATACTGACTTGGTACATCGGCAGGTCATCTCTGTAGTCCCGATTTGAACTGAGTCGAACGCATAGTACATTTCCAACCAATTGATAAGTCGAGTCGAGTCGAATTGGCAAAATAGAACGCTTTATTAAAATATTACGTTTTAGGAGCTTTGATGATGTCATCTCAAAATTTGTTTTATACATACTCTGGTCCTTTTTTGTTGCTCTAATAGCATTTTCGGTGACACGGATGGCAACTGAGGCTTCAAATTTAATTAAGTTAGTTGCTCTCACCATCGTTAGACCAATTTGGCGCTTTCGTCTACTGGTGTGATTATATAATAGAACGGTGGCGCAATAATAGGCAATAATCGTTTAAAACTATTCACCATTCGTCAAAGATATGTCGTTGACAACCTTGCTAACTCAAACTGTTATGCGCTTCTAAATATTCCTTTTGTGTCTCAAAATCTTCCTGTTTAAAATTTTACTACACAGCTCAAGTCAAAATTCGTAGCTAAGATTCCTGTACTAGCAGAGCTCCTTTCTTGTATACAGCATTCCACGCACTTTTTTAGATTATGTGGAAGTATATGGAGTGAAAATGCGCTTGTAGCGCAGGAGTGTTACAGAACCCTCACAATCAGAAGTGGCCTTTGGTCCGTCTCTCCGGGGTCGGCACATTGATGCCAGAGTTGTCTGGAAGGAGAGCAGCACTAGCTCGATACATCGGTAAGCCACCGCTTGTCATTGTAGAGACCAGATATGCATTCAATCCACCTCCAAATGATGATCAATAAAGTCGAATGCATGGCGCACACCCCAAGAATTGATCAACCCACAGAGCTTTATCCTTTTTTCTTTTTATTTCAGTAGAGCGCAGTATAATTCAGTTTTCAACAAAACATTCGTAGGTGGGAGACATTGATATTTAAATTAATGAATGTGGATGTCCGAATGTATAGGTTAGTTAGTATACGCATATTTTATTGTGCACGTCGATCGGGCCATGGAATCGAATGCAATCGTACGATTGGAAAAGATATGAAAGGCAGTTCATCCTCTTCTCCATCCACTAAATACTGCACAATCTATTGAATTACCCATTAATATTCTCACACCTTCAAACAATAAAAAGCGAAGCGTCTAGTAAATAAAAGTGTGGCACATGGCGTGTCTTCCTAGCGCACGCTGTGGCTCACTTTCCAGCTCTGGAATGTGAGAGAAATGAATAGAGGATTTTATTAATGCCATTTCGAACCAATCAATGCTTAATATGATTGAAAGCGATCGAGGAGAAATTTGCCACAAACACACTGAATTAATGCAGATTGGCATCCTCGTTCTTATTATGTATTTTCCAGCAGTCTCTCACTCTGTTACTCTACTGTTACAGCAACACATTCCGACGCTTCCAAATGGACACTTCAACGGAACCTGTTTCTAAGGGCGCGTGAAATTCCCCTTAATGATTTTTACAACGCGTTATTTATTGGACTTGAGATTAAGTTTAGGCTTACTATCTATTTATATCATCCAGCTTTTTATGTGTTTATCTACAACAGTGGTCGAAGGCGCATTGCAACACACACGCGGAATCGACCCACGCGCCCATGGCCCACCAAGCCTTCCATCCCTCCGGGGTCGGGAAATTGGTACCAGACTTGTCTGGGAGGATAGAACCGCTGGCTCAATACATCGGTAGCCCATTGCGAATCATTATAAAGGTCAGATATGCATTCAATCACCTCCAAGGGTTGCTCAGCGAAGTTGAATGCGTGGGGCATCCCTTAGGGGTTGATAAACACCGAGAGCTTTATCCTTCATCCCTTTTTATCTACAAAAGTCTAGACTGGGTCTATATCTAGAAAATTTGTTGAGAATATAGCAAACCAATGTTTTGAAGCAAGGCAACAATCAGCGATTTCGTTGATCATTGAACATTTCAAATTTCGTGTCGAAAGAACATATGTGAACGAGAGAAGTATCTCCAGAGATTCGTTAAAAAAAACAGTACCGCGTGAGCTTCGCCAAGCATTCGATAGTTGTCTAAACTTGCCGCATTTGCTGTGTGTGTTCATTTCAATACGTACGCAATGCCGTAAAAAGTTGAATCTCGTTGTACATGGCGCTTTTTGAAAGGTAGGTTTCGTCGTGAATGCATTAATATGATGCAGTTCAAACAAATGATTTTCTACTGAGTTCCACGCTCGTCGCCCTTTTTCCCGTTAACTTCAATCGAAAACCTGACTCGACTTTTAGAAAAGCTTGTTCTGACTTTTTTTTACCGACTTCGATGTGATAGATTTCAGCACATATTTTAAAATGCGAGTCCTAACGAATCCTACTGCCTTTTTGATAAAAACTGTGATGAAAATTCTGGGTAAATTTTCTGTTGTGCATTACTTTCTCCACATATGTTGGTTATTCTGGATCCTGCTAAATACATGATTTCGTTCATAATAGACGTTTTGTTGAAATAAAAATTTGGCGCGCATACATTAGTGATAGACGGGTACTGTACTTTTAGCACAGGTTTTCCTCATTTAGAGATTGGTTGTTTAAAAGATCCAGCCTAACGTGGAAAGAATTTTTACTATGACTCGGTGTGTTACATCGCCCTCCTTCGCCACCGAACTAAATACAGAATGATAACTTTTTATTTGTAGCCTATTACAATTTCTCAACGCAGGGTATTATGTGCAATACAACCGCAATAACGCCGAGATTCACAATGTTTACTGTTCGTTTTCTGCCTTCTATAGTTTCTATGTCACGGTATTAAGCGGAATACAACCACAATATTGCTGAGATATTTGCAAAACTCCGGACTGCTGGTGTCTGCGGTGGGGAACGAACGCATTATTGTCCTTTCGGTGGAATAACGCGTTCACCACCACACCGTGCGAGTCCTTCGTTTCACCTGTCTCCCAGTTAGTTCTATCGATCTTTGCCGTCAGAAATCACCCGTCAACGGAATTGATCTGGGAGCTCACATTGAACCCAGTTAATGTGGGCTCCCTAGATCAATCCCGTCGACGGGTGATTGCTGATGGTACAGATCGATAGAACTAGCTAAGAGACAGGCGTAACGAAGCACCCGAATGGTATCGTGGTGAACGCGTTACTCCCCGGAAAAGACAACAGCGCGCCGGTTCCCCCTGCAGACATCTGCGGTATGGAGTTTCGCAAATAGTGAGATTTTTGCAAAAAACTGGATCGCGGGTGTCTGTGATGGGGATCGAACACACTGTTACCCTTTCCGGAGACTAACGCGTTCACCACCACACCGTGCAGGTTCTTCGTTACGCCCAGCTAGATAAAAAACTAAAAATTAAAAAATTCCGTTTCCGTGTGATTGCCGATGACACTGGTAGATAGAAAACTAGCTGAGAGAAAGGCGAAAGGAAGGACCCGCATGGTGTTGTGGTAAACGCGTTAGCCCCCGGAAAGAGTAATAGCGCGTTCGTTCACCACCGCAAATACCTGCGGTCCGAAGTTTTTCAAAGTAAATACAAAACTCACTTCTGCCTTGGACTTAGGACTTTACCGTCCTGGAAAACATTGAGCTTCAAATGCTGACGATTGCTAAAAGTGAAGACTTGGGAAGGTCTTAACACCGCTTTCTTCTGTTTCCAGAGAATATGCTCAAACATTCGATATGACAATGAGAAATTAAACGAAATCAGAATGCTTACTTTTTATTTTCTAGCTTCTATAATTTTTATGGCAGGGTATTAAGCGAAATACAACCACAAGATTGCTGAGATATTTGCAGAACTCCGGACCACAGATGCCTGCGGTTCGGAACGAAAGAAACGAAATCGTTATGTCGCAGCAGAACTCAACTACAAGCATGTTTACCTTCATAAATGGATTTTAATTAGATTGTATTATGACGAGGCCCACGCGCTAAATCAAAATTAATATCTGGGGTGTTATTAACATTTAAGGTAAGGTGTTAGTTGAAGGAATGCCCTTCGCTTATGAATTTCTCTATGAGTTCGCCAGCTGAACTTGCGACATTAATTAAGGTACAGTTGTAATGATGCTGAGATATTTGCAAAACTCCGGACCGTAGGTGTCTGCGGTGGGGAACGAACGCGCTATTGTCCTTTCCGGTTGCTAACGAGTTCACCAGAGCACCATGTGGGTCCTTCTTTAGCCTGTCTCTCAGCTAATTTCCTATCTACCAGTCCCATCAGCAATCACCCGTAAGGTGCAGTTCTTCACTTACGTTTAAAAGGTAACGAGAATGTGTTCAGGAAATGCAGAAAACCACTGTTGTGTGATGATAATCAAAAGGAATCGGCAATACCTCATGTACTAATCAATAAACTTTATTTCGTTAATGTGCATATTTTATAGGTCAAGTGGATCAATATTAAATGGTGCAATAAATATTAAGTGATATCATTTTTCTCGTTAGAATCACAGTTTATTTAGGAGAATTTCTTATTAACAGAAAATTTATTATTGTTTTATCCATATATATTCTTTGCTTAATAGAACTGCGTTTTTACACCATCGCCTAAGAAGTCTTTTCAGTTCCTTCTTATCACGTTAATTTCATACTTTTTTGAAAATTCTTCCCTCTTTCTTTGTCAGAACATCCAAAATTTCTCTCATCCTCGTCCTCACTTTTTTAAACTAGTTTTCAAAATTTCTCTCCTCTTTCTTTGTCAAAACATCCAGGATTTCTCTCACCATCGTCTACACTCTTTCAAACTAGTCGATATAGTTCCCAGGATCGACTTTCTATTAACCTCGGCAATGGAATATGAATGTGTCGTTTTCTTGTTCAGCAATCGCGAGGTTTTTAAACAGCATACATTTACTTCCACAGAAAGACGCAATACAATACAACTGAGGTTTCGGCGGTATCGCCTTCTTCAGAGCCTGGAAAGGTATACTGGTATACAATCTACTAGGCCAAACGCTTCAATAACACTTACAAAAAGACGAGGAACTCTCCGGTAATTACATAACCAACGACTTCTTGAAAAAACCCACCGCTTTGTCGTGACTTCCAATGAGGAAGTTTAGAACAGCTGATTATAGTCGCATGTGGTTGACGACTGCACCATCCCACATCAAAAATCGATGCGAACGTACGGGATCAGGTCGCGTATGGCCTCCGGGCATTCATCCCTGCTATTCATTGTAGGGTTTTTGGCATTGATCCAAAAAGCCTCTAGGAGTTTTCGCGCTGGTGTTTTGGACTCCTGTGCAAGGATATTGACTTTTACTTCAAAATCGCCTCCGCTATTCTTTTGTATTCTATGCGTGCCTAGTGGGGTGCTTCGTCTTAGTTTTCGTTTGCCATCTAAATGTTCTTTTATACGGATACACAAAGGTCTGCCCGTTTCGCCAATATATTCATCTCCGCAATTATTACAAGAGATCAGGTATATCGCACCTGAACCCATGCAATCACCGTCCCTGCCGTAAGGGCAAATTAAGCAATTTGTTGTTTCACACAGACGGTCATACAGGCGGTTGCGAACTAATTGGCGACGTAGAGTAGCCGGTGGTATTTCAACTATCGTTACCGATTCCTCTAAACCTGCCCTTTTTAAGCATCGTTTTATAACTACGCTTACTTCATCGCTTATAAAAGGCAACATAAACGGGATTTTGTTTTGGCCAAGTGTTTCGCGTGGGCGCGTCGTTCTCCTTCTAAACTTATCTCGTGGAGTTACTATTTCATAGCCATTGGAGATGGCTATTTGCCGAGCCAAGTCGCGCGATTCTTCCTTTACTTCCCTGGTAGTGCACACAGAGGTGGCTGCTCGAAACATGTTTCTCACAATCGCCCTCTTTGTGTGTGAAGGATGGGAAGAAAGGAAATGAACAAGAATATAACTCGTGTGAAGTGCTGAGATATTTGC
>UYYA01000398.1:0-60868 GCA_900624975.1 Angiostrongylus costaricensis
GCTCGCGACTCCACGAAAACAACGCGTGGGCCGGTTCCGCACGTAACATCACGGTGAGTGGCCTTTCTGTTCAGTATGGCGTCTTTTTGAAAGTTTGATCTTCATTAACACTTTAACCTTTCTTTTCCACCGAATAATAAAAATATTCTAATATAAAATTCGTCCAAGCTCTGAGGAAGGCGAACTCGCCGATACGTCAGCCATCGATCAATAGCATCAAAAACAACGACAACGACAACGAAGATCTGTACCAACCTCGCGTCAGCTTAGGAAGATTAGTTTATAAGATCACATAAATAAATATATCTTTCATTTAGTGTTAATACAGTGACAGCATGAAGTATTGTGATCGTTAGCAGATTACTATAATTCTCTGCTATATATGTGTGTGTAGCGCAGTGGTCGGAGGCGTCCTGCATTACACATGGGGTCAATCCCTGCACCCCAGGACCACCAAGCCCTCCATATGTTTGGGGCCAGTAAATTGGTAACAAATTTGTCTGGGAGGACAGCTGCATTGGCTCGATACATCGGTAGGCTACCGCAACTCATTGTAAAGGCCAGATATGCATTCATCCACCTCCAACGCTGCTTAATGAAGTCAAATGCATGGCGCATCCCTCATGGATTGTTCAACACCGAGAGATTTGTCCTTTTTTCTTACTATTTACTCTTTGTTATGGCCCATCATGCAGATACATTACTGTGATCATTTGGCAGCGTTTGGCAGCTCATTTTGAGTCTCTTTTAGTACTTTAATATCCATACATTCCGTGCAATACCCGTAATTCATAGGAGCGGTGGAAGTGAAATAACTTTTATTCGATAATCCACTTACTGATCAGTGAGCTTGCCCAGAAGGGTGTTTGTTGTGGATTGTTAAATGCAGAAACCCCTTTTTCAATCTCAGCGCTACTATTTTGATTAGCTATTGATCTCATGTGTATAGCAGGGCGCATCGGACCACTGAGCCACACGCGCCCAATAAAACCCAGTTAGGTGAAACGTGGCCAATAAAAATAAGCCAAACGATAACTTATACATAGAACGTGGATGCATACTTTCAGACCCACATATTTCGGGAGAGGTTGGGATATGACCCATTAAATTGTGTCTGCAGGTAGTGAAACTAGAAAGTTTCGCGATGTTCAATCCATCAGAGGTACGTTAAGCATTCCACTGCATTAATAATCGGTCAAAGGTGATCGAGTGCATATTTGGTCTGCACAGTGACCTTAGTTGGCTTAATGATGTATGAAATTAGTGCTGTTATCCTCCAGGAAAAGCGTAGCACCAATTTGCAAACCCAGAATTGTAGAAGGCTTGGTGAGTCCAGGGCCCATGATCGAACTAGTGACTATTGTGTATAACAGGGCGCTACTAACCACTGGGCAACACACGCCTCCTATACACGCGCAACGGTATTCATTGGTAGGTCGACTAATCGCCGAAGTAGCGGGAGTCTCTGAATTCCTTAACAATCACCGGTCACAAGATAAAGAGAATAATACAGGGAGAAAGTCTCTGCCGTGCTTCGACACTGGAGCTCAACACATAAGGAGACGTTTTCAGTTTGACTAGGTGACAAGTCATTGAAGATACTTGAACAGAATACTCTTTTAGAGACCGGTATCAAATCTTACATTCACACTTCTATTAATAACTCTCACGTCCGACTTTTTATTAACCTCGGCATTGATTGAATAATTCTTTCTACTTCTCTTCAGCAAAGACCAGGTGTTATTTTATTTCTTTATTTACGTACAACCTGGCGTTTCGGCTGATTTCGCCTTCCTCAGAGCCTGGAAAGGACAAGTTGACTACAATCTACGCTCCCAAACACCTCCATGACCAAACAGGGAAAATGCTGAACCAAAATTTCAGTCACACTGAACACAGAGTTTGCACACTCACCGCTTTTTATGAGGATTCCACTAAATATGTCACGTGGAGACCAACCGCACAGAGTTCACACGGAATCGGAATATTGTGCCCATCTCACCAAAATAACAGGGTTATATACTGCCCAATATCACGCGTGATAACAAGGCATTCCTCCTGCGGTTCATTTTCGGATTCTTGGAATTGATTCAGAATGCCTCATTATCACGCGTGATATTGGACAGTATATAAGCCTGTTATTTTGATGAGATGGGCACAATACGATTCTATGTGAAGTCTGTGCGGTTGGTCTCCACGCGACATATTTAGTGGAAGACTCATAGAAAGCGGTGAGTGTGCAAACTCTGTGTTCAGTGTGACTGAAATTTTGGTTCAGCATTTTCCCTGTTTGGTCATGGAGGTGTTTGGCCTCGTAGATTGTAATCAACTTGCCCTTTCCAGGCTCTGAGGAAGGCGAAATCAGCCGAAACGCCAGGTTGTACGTAAATAAGGAAATAAAATAACACTTCTATTAATGTTTTAAACCTTTTGATCGTTGAAAGGATATGTTTTATAGTCTAAAATTTATAACTTTCTTTATCGATGTACAAATCTACAATATTCATATTTTACTTATCTCACATAAAACGTGAAATTGTCAACATGGAAGTTTCAACTCCTCACCTGAAACAGGTATTTCTTGGCAAAATTATACATTGTATGGTCAATGTTGAAGTAGTTGAACACAGTAGTGTTTACTGCAACAACTGCAAATTGCGATGACCAGCCACAATTCATGGTTATCTTAGGGAATAATACAGTATAAGAAATGCAAAACGAGACTAAGAATAATTTGCGGATTAGTTTCTAATGCTGATACCAATTTAGTTAACGGTGGGCTACAGTAACACACTAGAAATGGTAACTTATAATCACTAGAGCAATAGCATCTATTGTATAGTATGAGGTACTGTATATAACCAAGGAAGTGAAATCGTACGGGGAGACAGAAATTTCAGCTCGCTGCTTTTTTGATGAGCGTATGAGCGATTGTCATTTTACTCTTTATTCACAAAGTTTGACGATTCGGCGGATTTCGTCTCCTTGGTTTCCTGGGGAACGCAAGTTCACTGCAATCTGGTTAGCCAAATACCTGCATACCCCATCAGAAAAACAGAAGCCTAAATTTCAATCGCATTGAAAACGAAGTTGCAACTTCACACTCATCGTATTCTACAGCGCCACCACTTTTTCCTGTTATTGATGCAGACCGATCAAACTTGCTTCACGTGGATGTTTAACCCATAAAAACGATGATTGCTTGAAGTTGTTTTGTTTCTAATGCGACTGATATCTAAACATCGTGGTTTGTCTGTTGAGGTTGTGGAAGTATTTCACTGACTGGATTGCAGTCAAGTCAGTCTTCTCCAACCCTTAAGAGGGCGAAATCTACCGAAATATTAGCTACTATTAATAAAGAGTACGATCACAATCTCGTGCGCGCTTATCGAGAGAACGGGAACTATTGATCAGTTCAGAGGTTAACAAAAAGTCATCTTTTGGAAATACTCCGGAGGAATTCGAAGAAGCAGAGGATTGGTGATTTTCACAGAGTTCTTTCATCACCTTATTTTTCAGTAAGAGAAACCCGTTATAGAAATATTCAAATGTAATTAAAAGTCTTAGCTTCGTTCATTTATGATGGATAGCTAATAGGAAGAAGTAAATCAAACGAGCGGTACCCCGTGAAGCTCAGTGTTAGATAGGAGGGCGTGATAAACTCAAGCTTCGAACCGCAATGCAAGTGGCAGATGATCTTAACAGCAATAACAGTAACAATAACAACAACAATTACAATAGCGATAAAAGCAACAATAACAATAACCATACAGTGACAATGAGAATAGCAATGGTAATTAGTAATAATAATAATAATAATAATAATAATAATAGTGATAGGCAGCAGTTAACGCAGAGGTGGCGGTACCATCAGGAACATGGTCTTGGTTCGCCTCGCTTCGGGTCCAACAAGTCTCCCAGCCATCAGGGATCTGGAAATTGATGCCAAGCTGTCTGCAAACAGCCCACTATCTGCAGTCAATGTGGGAACGGCTTCCTCAAGCATTTAGAGAGAAACGACCTGACCAGCGTTCAACGACACTGACAAAGAACACGACAATCGTCAAGCAGCAGCCGAGCTCACATGCGCAATGTTCGAAGACTTTCGTGGGTGATGGATGCAGTTGAACGAATCTAACGCAAGAAAACAGGGATCACCACAGTAAATGCGAAGGCGGGTAGTGAAGAAAACCTTCATTACTTTCATCCCACCTTTGTACCCTCATCACATTTCCACTCAGCTCTCTTAAGTACTTTCGCGTCCAGTTTGAAAAGTCCCAAATAAGCAGTAATTATTGAGAATATCTTTCCCAAGTGGAGAACGTAATATTCTTAATAAAAGGTTGCCAAATTTTTAAGACAAGTTAGCACAAGAAAGTTTTTTTGTGAAAATGAACTCTGGAAAGATTTTCAAAAATGAGAAAAAACTGGTTGTTTACAACACTGTTTGTTGAGCACTTGAACGCTTAATCCAGAGTTGCCGCTTTTAGAACCTTCAGGTTAGTTTCTCTACAGGTTGTTTCTCAACTCGTAATAATCCAAATCACAATGGTTGACGGAGGCCAAATTTACGAGCACTTTTTCCTGTACAATAATTGTCATCTTAATATTACCAGTTCTGGAATCGGTGCTAAACTATCCAAAACCGACCATGAGAACTTGGTGATTCGTTGTCACTAAGATTATGTAAATTATGATTTTAGAGACATCAGGTTACGGGCGACATCCCGACGAGAAGTCATCGTGGTATCGCGATTCTCCGCTGCTAAAGCATCTATTGAAGAAATCTTAACGATCTCTCTTTCAGTTAGCTTATTTTCCTTGAGCCAACTATAGCTGACATGGATCGTGCTCATGTATACTATTTCTGAGTGAACTTCATTTTCTGTATTCAATCCCGTCATTGTACTTCCAGTAACATAGTAGAACAAACACCTATGTTTGTTTTTATGTGTTTTCTGCTAGCTAATATAATACCAACTGCTCCAGGCTGCATTGCCCACCCAAAGTAGATCGTACCGGGGGCGGCGATTGATCGAAAGCCGCCTTATAGAAAAGAGCACCGCCGAGTGAAGTTCTCCACTCGAGCGGTGCTCACTGCACTGAATTCAACTCGATGCGACAACAAACATCCACATCGTGGCGACAACCACCTGAGGATCATCGGCTCAAAATCGGTGCAGCTCTGAGGAAGGCGAACGTGCTAAAACGTTAGCCGAATAAAACTCTTACGCCAAGCCCGTGTCAACTCATTCATGTAAAAAAGTTTGTATTTGTTTGTTCAACAAGAGATGTATAGTTTTTCAGTAGGGATATTTCAAAAGTTTTTCCTTCTGTGACTGCAAGTTTTATCTAAAGAACCTTCTATAAATACCAATTCAGAGATTAAAATAACTGTCTCAACATAAAGAGCACTCTTCGGTACCTTTTCATTTGTTTATTGCCCTTGCAATTGTCATGAGAGTGGAGGTGATCGGGATCGTGCGTAGGTTCCGGTTCAGATTGAATGTCTGCCGGTCTCTCTCCTTATTAAGACATTCAACAGTTCTTGTACGTGGTTTATATTTTATTCTCAAAGCAACTAGTTCAAAATTTATTGCCGTTTTCAGTGGGAGTTTCGTTGATGAACGAAACATTCGTCACGTCCCTCTACGTGCTCCCGTTTCGACGAGATACCCTTGAAAATGATGATTGCAAAAAGAACGTCATATTTTACATTACGTTTTAAAAATGAAAATATTAGTTGAGAAAGATCCACTGCAAGCTGTTCGTCAACTGCCCAAGTAGTTTGATGTGTGGACTGGG
Organism: Angiostrongylus costaricensis; assembly: GCA_900624975.1. NCBI lineage: Eukaryota > Metazoa > Nematoda > Chromadorea > Rhabditida > Metastrongylidae > Angiostrongylus > Angiostrongylus costaricensis. The sequence continues at coordinate 5,806 of UYYA01000398.1, forward strand.
GCGTTTTCCACACATTATCAATTGCTCAAAAATCATAGAGAACGCAAGAAGTGGATTCCAGGTGATCTCGACAGTGGCGCTCAAGGAATCTGTAACTCTGCTAATTCCAAACACTATGGAGTTATTTGGAGAGATAGCTATTATCATTAATGAAAAGTAGGTTCTCCACGACCAGCAGCAAACAAAGAATTTTAGCTTTCACTTCTCATAACATCAAATAACGATCAGGTCAAGAGTTAGAGCACTCATAAGCAAAAGAACTGTACTAACTGACAGCAAACCGCAGAACGTTCATGAATAAGAGAATCTATTGATTAAAAATAAACTTTGGTCTTCATTTTACAGAATGGCTCATCAATGGGTGAAATGGTACGTTGGATCGGAAGAGAAAAGTTGCTATAAAGAAGCTGGAGGTTGAGCATTGCAGCCTCAAGCACGCACTTCGTACGAAAAATGCACCATTTTGCATGGCCAGCGTCGAAACATTTTCAACAGTAATGCTTCTTAGAGGGGACGAATAGCAGTGGTAGTGATGTCAGTCATCACGAGCATGGTGCTAGTTCGTTTCGGCTACGGTTTAACCAGGCCTTTTATCCCTCCGGGGTCAGGAAATTTACATCAAATCGTCTTTATATTTCGTGCCATTGCTACCAGTTTCTTCCAAGAAAACCGAAGTCAGCCGTATGGAAGCCCTCCCATTCTGAGCAGAAATGTACGTGCCACTTGCTAATCTCTTTAACGAATCTGCAATAAATTGGCATATAGTCGTTTTCACCAAGAACAGCTTTCTCTTATTTTAGATTTTAATTAACGAAAGTCTCTATATGTAACAAATTAGTCTTTTTATGAATAGTGGAAATTTTAATAATGTCTTTCCTACATTTCCAATGCAATGCTTGAATTTCGGTGTGTTCTTCGCAGTTCCCTTTTCAGCATCTGGTAGATGGCTTGCTTGGGAATTCCTTTCTTGCTCTTCTACACAATAAAAATAAAAAGGTTGAAGCTCTCGGCATTGGTCAATCTCTGAGGGATGTGCCAATTATTCTACTTTATTAAGCGTCGTTAGCGGTGATTGGATGCTATCTGGCCTTTACAATCATTCGCGGTGGTCCACTGAAGAATCGAGCCAATGTTGCTATCCTCCCAGAAAAGTCTCGTGCCAATTTTCCGACCCTAGAGGGATGGAAGGCTTGGTGGGTCATGGGCGCGAGGATCGATTCCACGTGTGTGTTGCAGAGCACCTCCAGCCACTGCACCACAACCCAATAAGATCGATTCTTTTTCAGTAAGTCTAGTAGCGTCAGTGTATCAATGATTTATATAGCGATATCTTTCTACATCAACAGTATAGATCCTCCTACGTCTCCAATTATAGAGAGGATCGCTGCCAGGATACAACAAAAATACGCAGGCAGTCATCTCTTGGATAACCTCATTCCGTACTAATGTGTCTAATCTGAGATATCTATGGATGGCAAATTTCCGTCTAAACAACACAAAGCATTCATCGACCTTCCTTCCATAAATTGATATGAACAAATTTTATCTGATTTCCGTGTTATTTCATCATTTCCTGATTTCAGATAAGGCGTTAGGAGATTATAAGTAGGAAACCCACTGAAAGTGTGGCTTATTCATCTAGGTCGTTCAGTAACAGCCGGTCTGGTGCGCTGTGAGTTCCTGCAGGCACTTCTGCAGCTCTCTGCAATTATTTCAGCGCAAACAATTTCAGCATGGACAAGGAATTACAGCAAAACAAGCGATTGCGAGAAATGTTCCGCCTCTTTCAACGATCGAAGAAACCTAGTAACAAAACGGTACGGAAGTAGAATTATTGTAGACGGATGCTAAAATATTTGTCTGTCTGTTGTTGTGTTTGTTATAGATAGACCAAGAAAAGGATGAAGAGCAACCAATAGCAACAATTCCAACTGGAAAGTTATCACCTTCGCCGCCCCGAAGACCTTCAAAAAAATCCGCTGATAAACGCCGGAAACGATCTGTCGGAAGGAAAAAATTAGGCTCGTCGGTATAAATGGTATTCCACGAAATTCAAAGATAAAACTGGGAATTTTTTAGGACTATCTGAGGATGTCGTAAGTGTTGGAATGTTTTTATTTGGCAACGATTCACTTTTACGTAATAGATATTTCTGAGTACAATTTAAGCCTGTAATTCGTTGATTTTGCTAGAAAAAGAGATCTTAAAACTGCACTACAGCAGGAGGAAGAGAATGAAGCTCAAACCTCACCTGATTCATCAGTGTCTGAGAAAAAGCGCAGGGCGATTAGAAAGAAATATGGTAAGCACTGGTTTATAAATGATGTCAAACTTGAATCAAATCCACTGCTTAACAAATGATATTCAAATAAACAATTTTTTAAGGAATTCTCTCGAATGATGAAGAGGTTAGTGTTGTTGTTCTATTTATGCATTAAACTACAGCAGCAAAAGCTGGTAGTGATATACGGACTCTAGCGATAGTCGACGAAGAGCGACGCCCACATCCATTCATATATTCATATATATACATATGTACATATATGCATATATATATATATATACATGCGCACATGAGTACGCGTGTAGCGCAGTGGTCGGAGGCGCCCTGCAATAAACATAGGGTCGATCCTCGCGAAGCGCGCCCACCAAGTCCTCCATTCCTCCGGAGTCGCTAAATTGGTGCCAGACTCTTCTGGAAGAATAGCAGAACTGGTTCGATACATCGGTAGCCCACCGCGAGTCATTGTAAAGGTCAGATATGCATTCAGTCACTTCCAACAATGCTTAATGAAGCAGAATGCATGGCGCATCCTTCAGGAATTGATCAACGCCGAGAGCTTTATTCCTTATTTATTTCCACATGAATACAACGATTTATATACATGATACACTGAAAGGCGAGCTGGTAAATTACCATACGGATCCTTAACTTTCACGTATTTCCATTTAAAGTGATATCTTACATAAATACACTTCAGTTTTTTCAACGAGCAAGAAAGAACGACGTTGAAGAGTTTGAAACCGTTAACGTGACACTTCGACCGGCTGCGACGAAGATGCGTCAAGCAAAATTGAGGTGTTAACACAATAGCGACCATTCTAGTAAAATACAATCGCTGATGAAGAATAAGTAGGAGAGCTCTTCAAGTTTTGAAACATGAAAGGACTACTAGTGGGCGGTGGGTGGCCAAATAGTTGGTGGAACTGCCCGGTGAACTGCATTGGTCTGGCTACACTTTTGAGTGACGTCCACCTTGTCACATAGTCAGCCCATTAGAGTTCGTGCAGACGATGTTGTGAAGTGCTTTAATATGTAGAAAAATTTTAGCAGTGATATTTAACATTTGCTTTTAGATGGAAGTGTGTAGACGACAAACAAGAAGTAGACGTTCGTCAGTTAAACAGAAATGATAGGGATCTTGCAATTTTGGAGTATGTAATTTGCTCACTTGTCAGTGCAGGTGGTAAAACAAATACAAATTACTCCAGCGGCGCATACAAGCCTGAATTGGTTTCATCTCCAAAAGTGTCCATGAAGTGGAAGAAACAATCCACGCACGACGAATTCGACAAGTCCTTAGATAACACGCAAAGTTTCGAGGAGGAGAAGGAGCAAGTAGCACTTTTAATTATTCATCGACTTTGGAGTAATTCATTGCTACTTGCTATCTATTTCAGGCAGAAAATTCAGAGGGAAGATCGAAAACTAAAGACAAATCGGAAGTCTGTCAATTTTTTCTCTTCACGAATCGTGAAAGTGAAACCATTGTGATCTCTTTAGCTTTTACAAATGTCATCGTTCTTCAGGAAAGAATTTGCAAGCTCCTTAGGGATATCACAAGGCTTCTTTCTCGGATTTCAGACTTAGAACAAAGCCAACAGAGGGCTGCTTCTACTATTAACAGGCTTAGGATGGAACTGAGCGCTAGAGAAAAGGTTTGCTCTCAGACAATGAAGTTGCTTTAATCCAACCACTGTGGCGCTACTCCAATAATCACTGGATCGATCAATGGTTCAATCCCTCAACATGGATTTATCAAGCATTCCACTCCTTCGGGGGAGGCAAACTGGTGCCACATTAACCTGGAAAGACAAAACACTTATCTTAGACATCAGAAGGCCACCGTAGGTATAGGCTACTAGGCTCTCTCGTATAGGCTAATCATTCCACCTATAGTTAAAGTCGAATGCATGGGGCACCCACCAGCGATTATTAATGCCGAGAGTTTCACCCTTATAACCATATATCAGAAGTTGTTATCAATCTCTTCCAAGTTAGTTAAATAAAAAGGCAACACTGGCACTTTTTAGTGTTTGGGAAGGTTTGGATATTAACATTTTCCAGTACAACGGCTAATGTTGCCGTGTCAAAATTATGTTCTCTCACGAATACACTTGGACACTTGGATGGACCGTCTTCACTGTGTGCAAGCCTCAGCGTAATTTCCATTCTCCGGAGATTTACTGGTCTAGCCATTGGGGGTCCATGGAGTTCTGAGGTCAACCAGGCCGAAGTCTGCCCCATGTCGTCACCACCACAGGCATTCGCCGTCCCTGTGGATCAAAGGGAGATTTACTATCATGTGACTAGTTTGATACCAGCAAGGTGGTGGAACCTGGTATTGGTTTACTCTAAGCTAGGCTCCCTGATGGAAGGGCTGAAGCCCTTAGGGGGATGAACCTCCCCGGTGCACATCATAGCGTGACACCCAGGAACGCCTACCATCCACGATGAGGCGGTAAACCATTGGGAGGCTCACAATTACAGTAGTTCGATTGTGCAGAGGAAGTATTTCGGTCCAGGGTATGTAGACAAAATATGCTGATGGCAAAAGATCAATAGAACTAACCGAGAGACAGGCTAAACGAAGGGCCCGCATGGTGTGGCGGTGAACGCGTTACTCCCCGGAAAGGACAATAGCGCGTTCGTTCCCCACCGCAGACACCTAGGATCTGCAGCTTTGCAAATATCTCAGCATCATTAAGGTATGTTAAATTTTCAGAAAATAAGCGAATTAAACAAAAAAATTGCACTATTGGAACGCAAAGACACCGAAGCACGCATAACGGAAAGGGCCGTGGACGAGGATAACAAGCTGGTGAGACGACCACTCAATTTCACTCCACTTTCAATATGCCGTTCTAGAATGGAGTGTTTTGACAACAACCATAACTCCTCAATGATTGACGTAAGCTTTCAGACATCTCAACAGGAAGCCATTGCACTCAGAGGCTTGGCTATCATGAAAAGGAATCAGATTCTCGAGCAAGTTCTGAAGCCACACGAAGCTCATATTTTATCGCAATTTTTCCAAGACGAAACGCTGAGACCAAATAAGATGGTGAGAACACTGTAGCGTCGGATAATCTTCTCGCTGTTCAGAGCTTGTTGCAGATCGTCCAACTCATTGATAAGGCTTTTGGTTACGGTATTGAAGTGCTTCTAATGAGACCAGATCTTTTCGAGGACGTCGTTGACAATGAACTGCGGCTTTTCATGCTTGACAGCGCAAAGGTGAGAGCTTTCAAAATTTTGGTCTTGAGAGGAAATTAAATAACAGCAGTTAACCCCATAAAGAAGCTGAATGAAGGGCGTAGTGGTTAGTGGTGCCGTCGATTACGAAGCAAAGGCATTAATTCCCACGACCGACTTTCTGTTAACCTCGGCATTGATCGAATAGTTCTCGATATTCTTGTTGAGCAAACACGTGGTGCTACTTTATTCTTTGTGCCGTTAAAGCTGACGTTTTGGCGGATTTTGCCTTCTTCAGAGCCTGGAAGGGTGTATTGATAGGCAATGTACTAAGTCAAACGCTCCGATAACACATACAAAAGGATGGAAATTTAAATCGCAATCACACGATCAACAGCTTCTCGAAAAACACACCGTTTATTACGTCCCTTCCACTGAGGACGAACAACTGAGTAAAGTCGCATATGGTCGGTGAATGCACCACCCCACATCAGAAGTCGATGCGAAGGTAAGGGTCAGATCACGTTTGACCTCTAAGAATCCTTCCCTGCTATTAATTTTACGGTTTTTGGTATTTATCCAAAAAGCCTCTAGAATGCCTGTAGAAGCACATTGGTGTTTTTGCATCCTGCGCAAGATAGTGACTTTTATATCGAAATCGTCTCCGCTATGTTTTTGTATCCTATACATCCCTAGTGACGTGCCTTGTCTTGCTTTTCGTTTGCCAGCTAGATGTTCTTTTATACGGATACACAAAGATCTGCCCGTTTTGCCAATATATTCATCTCCGCAATTATTACCAGAGATCAGCTATATCGTACCTGAACTCATGCAATCACCGTCCCTGCCGTAAGGGCAAATTACGCAATTTGTTTCACATAGACGGTCATACAAGCGGTTACGAACTAACTGAGGATGTAGAGTAGCTGGCGGTATTTCAACCATCGCTACCGATTCCTCTAGACCTGCTCTTCTCAATCATCGTTGCACTTACTCCTTCGCTAATGAAGAGCAACATAAACGGAGTTTTGTCTTGCCCACGTTTTTCCTTTTGGGGCGTTGTTCTCCTTCTAAAATTATCTCTTGGGATTGCTATTTCGTAGCCATTGGAGATGGCTATTTGCCGAGCCAAGTTACGCGATTCCTCTTTTAGTTCCCTCTTCGTGCAGGTGACTTTTCGAAACATGTTTCTTACAAGCGCCCTCTTTGTGTGTGAAGGGTGGGAGGAGAGGAAATGAACGAGATGTTCTTGTTACTTGGTTTTCGATACTATTTTGTCATGTAACCGTTATCCGATAAGTTGATCTGAATGTTAAGAAATGGAAGCCGATTTTCTTTTGGTTTCTTACGGGTAAATTTGATGTACTTAGACCGCTCATTCAACAATTCAGAGCATTTGTCCATCTCCTCTTGAGTAAAGATGACAAAACAGTCATCTATATATCTACAGTAGAGTGCCGGTCGGAGATCAATAACGGGGCTTCTACTTTAGACATAAATGCAATGGCAAGACTTGGCGCCCGTCGTCCCATTTCCAGCCCTCTAGTTTTTGCGTAATAATTCCCAGACCATCTGAAAATAGAACTGTTTAGGCACTCTTTTAAGAGAGCCATGAGCTGCTTAATGTACAAGCCATGCATATTTATTCTTCCTTGACGTTTAACAAGAAGTTCGAGGATGGCATACATTGCGGAGTCATTCGATACGTTGGTGTATAGCGCGGAAACGTCGAAGGACTCCATTACGTACGCGTTATTAGGAGACTCGTTACGCAGGCGTTTCAGGAGCATTTGAGTGTTCGTAATGTGAGCTGGAATATGTTTGAGCAGCTGGGAAAGTATTAGGCTTAAGAACCAGGTTATTCTATCCGTTGGCTCATCTACACAACTGATGATGGGTTTAACTTTGAACGATGATGGATTGGTTGACGTAAAATCATCAGCTGGTACCAACTTATCTGTTTTAATAAGTAGGTATAAGACGGGACATGTTGGTCTATTGTTCTTAAAGTGCGAAATCACCGATGGTTTTATGCCTGTAACCCTTGCCACATTGACCCACTGATTAGTTAGATTTCGGTACCGACTTTTGCACATAACTAACGGAAAGTAAATTAAAGGCGTCCCTGAAATCCAGATAGCGTAATATATCGATATCAATCGTACCATTGCCACAGAATATCGTAGACCATCTTTAGGCCATAGTTGAACTCAAAGGCCTCGCATCCCCATTTATGACGTCCAGGTATCTATTGTGTGGCTTTCCTTCGCCCAGTTATTCTTTATATGTTTTCGTGCAATGGAATAAGGCCGATTTGTGATGAAGTCAAAATGCGGGCTTTCTTTTCAATTTCTATCTAGCTGATCATTTCGTACGACTGCTTTACCGCATAATGCAGTTCTGTTTGATTCATTTCTCCTTTAGATGTTGCAAGAGATGTTTTTAGGCAAAGCGGATTTTTCTGGATTGCATGCTTCTGCATCCTGAGCACGTTCCAATTTCTTGGGGAGGAGATGTACTAGCAAAACGCCAACAGCTGCATCAAATTTTTACTCAAAAGGCAGCCTCGAAATCTATGGAGAATGAAGGAACCCGTGATAGATTAAAAGAGAACGGAGAGAGCCGAAATTCAAGAACGCAGACGGGATTGTTCCACAGGAAATCGCCAGCTTCTAAATCATCACGTAGAGCAGTTAAAGACGTAATTAATCGCTCGCTCTCCCCGACTGTTGAAGAGGAAAAGGAAAAGACGCAGGACTTTGATTTCATAAAAGCAGATGGGTACGAAAATGAAGGAAAATTTTTACAAAGGGAGGCTAAACAGGAAAAAGTTACTAGGAAAAAGGTAGAAAACAATATTCAGGAAAGTGCAGATGGACGCGGACAGCCAATAACCCTTCCTACGGTATGCGAAGTTTTCGTGTTTTACGAAATCTTTTTGTTTGTGCTTACATAAGTAGTGCGTTTTAGAATCAGATTCCCAACCAAAGGACGTTGGGACAAGATCGTATTTACGCTCAGGAGCATGGTAGACGGATGTCGCGCGATCGAAAGCCAAAATTCCGATCAGGAAAACGAAGAGAAAGGACAGGAGACGAATAGCCTCATGACCATTAGCACAAAACTGGTGTTACACCGAATTTACATTGCCAGAGTTATTAAATTTTCGCCTTGTCATGAGAAATCATGAGCAGTTATATCATCGCGTTATCGACGACGAGGTCTACTTACCCACTGATTATCAATTTCTGGTTCGTGATGTGCCAATTCATTCATTCAATGATCGAACTCTCGAATGCGGTTCGCTTCAGAGCAGCAGACTGTGTGCAGACAATACTTGTTGATTGATTTGGTGTAACTACGTAGTGACCTGCTGTTCTGCATATTCTGAACACCTATCGCTGAAAGGAATAGGAAAAGTCACCGTGCATACTTTAACTTGCCTACGTAAAAGGTATGTATACTCTTTATGAGGCAGCGATCGGTTGATGGTACATCACCGGCCCGGTTTCCGATGAACTGCAATCAATCATATCCCCCACCGAGCCAATTAATTAAAGAGTAGTGAAAACAGTTAGCGTACGTGGAATTTATGATAAATACTTTTTCGTTTCCTAGTGAGGCACTTATTAGAATTCGGCTAACGCATCGTGATAACTCAATATTTTGTACATCAAACGATGGAGCGAATTTTTCCGGAGCCAGTCTTCAGGCAGAGCTATTGAGCCAGCAGAACGGGTTTTTGAAGGACACGGTGCAGGTGGCGAAGACTTGGTCTTTCTACCACAACGAGAGGCGGCAATCCTTTTGTCTGATAATGCGTGAACGGGAATCATCAATTCAGTAATGTTTACATTCTAAGCTGTTGTTTAACTGTGCTTCAACCAAAATACGCATTAATATACATCTATTCATTACCGGAAAGTGTTCATTTGTAAAAAGTCACAAATCATCCGTGTAGTTTGGATCTTGAAAACTGTCATAAGGTGTTTCCTGCGTCCTGCTCAGCTACCATTTCACCAACTTCGAAAACTCCAACCTGGAATTTAAGTCGTTTTTAGACCTTAGGCCACTTCGTTTTCGTAGGATAGTAATTCAGGCTTTCCTTTCACATTGGACACAATTCAGAGTCGGTATGACTCAGAATCATCCAATAAGTGATCTTCACAACAAATGAATTACCACTATCGTGAAGCACATCATTACTTACAAGCTTTCCCTCATTGAACGAAACTTTGTCGACTAGCTCCTGAAGCTGAACAGCGCAGACGTTGAAAACCACAGTAGCAGCTGAGTATAACAGGAGTTCGTTGTGCAGTGTTAGTTCAAGAGTACATGGAAGGTATAAAATAGTCATGTAGAGAAAACCAAGATGCATTACATTAAGATGGACTTCTGTTATATTGGTGGTGAAAGCACCCGGCCACCGATCCATCCTTCATATTTACTATGCGGCTCTCTGCACTTCTCGCATTCGACTCGTTTCCTCATATCCATCATCCATATATATCTTCCAACCTTTTACGCTTGGATTCGGCTGCTGCTTCAGGATTTTCGTTCCATTTTGCATGTCGTAAAATGCTCGAGCGAGCTCGGCCGACAAGTATAATGCATATTATACTATATATACTATTATACTATACTATTAGTATAATGTATATTATACTTCCACGTGATTTCTGTGCGGTTGGTCTCTACGTGACATACCTAGTGGAAACCTCATTGAAAGCAGCTCTGAAGAAGGCGAAATCCGCCGAAACATCAGCTTAATCGTGAACAAAGAATAGTAACACCTCGCGTTTGCTCAACAAAAATACGAAGCAATTATGAATATTTGCCAGTTTTTGCAATCCCCTTGAAAGAGCGGGATACAGGTGGGATATAATCGTTCGGCAAAGGGGTACATGGGGTAGCTGTGGATATATGTGCTTTCTGCTGTGATTTATCGGAAAAGCTTGGAAGTGTGTGAGAGCACAGTTCTGCAGAGAGATGTATTACCATTCATGAGGTAGTAACCGGTGAGAAGACAGTGATCGTTTGGAACTATTCACTTCCCTTCTGGTGCGATTAGCTCTGTTATAGAATTGAATTTGGAAAAATATCCTGCTGTGTCACAAGTCCATACGAAGTTCTTGTAAAAAACCTTTTCTTGTCATTTGAGTAGTAATTTAAATAATAAACATGTATCAAAGTCGTTGAGCTTACACGAGGTTTATAAATGTATTTATTTCGGCTAACATTTCGACGTCTTTGTCTTCATTAGAACCGACGATCCGAGTCGGTAGTCCACCGCTTTTCTTCGACTCGGTGTCCTCGTTGTCGTACCGAGACGGATGTAATTTGAGTAGTTCGAATCAAGTATCCAGAGCAGTTGTTTTTTTTGTAAGATGTTACTCACAGCTTCGCAGTTCACGAGAATCTCTAGTACTTCACTGTACTTCTATACGATAAGAAATACCGAAGCACAGCCAACGTAAGTTTCAAAATCCTCCCAAATGCTGATAGTAATACGTTTCTCTGTGTGGTAAATCACTTATCCTTCTGATTATCATCGAGTGACTCGAGCCCACCCCAGCGAAATCTCCATTTGCTTCCGTTGCGAGCATCTGCAGGCCGATAATTTTTGTTCCTTTAAGGGAACCGCAAATCATCATGTCCTTCTCAAATGTCTGTTCGTTGACGTGGGTTTTGACTTCGGAAACCATTTTTCACTTTCGTGATGTGGAATGCTTTCAGACTTGGCCTCTCCACTGCTCATTCGGTAACACATAGTGAATGAATGGTATTGAGTGGTTATTCATACTAGTGAATTGTTTCCGATGCCCCGCTTGCTCACATGGCTGTCTTTCGTTCAGCGTACTGACAATTCCGTTTAGGACAACGCGAGTGAAAGGTTTGTGGACAGAAGACAGAGACCAGATTGGGTGGTAGTTGCTAATATCGTATTCGTTTTTGTATAACACCACGGTGCTGGTGTTCCATTGAATAGGAACTTTGCACACCGAAAACTAACGTGAGAAGAGCCAAGCCAATGTTTTAACGAGGACTAGCGGATGGTTTTTCGAAAAGCTGTTAGTTTTTTTTTACGAACGAACGCACTATTACCCTATCGAAATTACTATTCAAGTGACAATTATTCACACCAGAAGCGAAGTGAACAGCTCCCAACGATCGCTGTGGGCTCAACGGTTACTACCTCATGAATAGTACATCTGCATCTCTCTGCAGAACTGTGCTCTCACACACTTGCAAGCTTTTCCGATAAATCACAGCAGAAAGCATATATTAATCCGCAGCTACCACACGTACTCCTTTGCCGAATGATTATACCACACTCGTATCCCGCTCTTTCGAGGAGATTGCAAAAATTGGCAAATACTCATAATTGCTCCAGTGCACGGAAATCTTTAGTAAAAGGCGGAAGATTTTCTCGGTTAAATGCGCTGGAACGAGAAGCACGGTGACCACCCATGATTATTGCACTATGACGTCAGTGGTGCACACAACACGGGTTTGCCTTTACAGCACAGCGTGCAGTGGTGCTTCGCATTCAATCTTTGCAATAATGGCCGAAGAAATATCAAGCAAAATGAAATCATTTTTTCCTCGCTCCCTCAAATTTACCTTTTTTCTAGAAAGAGAAATTGGCCGAAAGGAAGTGTTGTTCGACCCACTTTTCGGTAGATAGATTTCAACGTTTTTTCCTGTTCCTCGGGTCCTAGTGAGACACCGCAGATTCCCCTATCACTCTAGGACGGAAGTTATCCTTGTGTTTGTAATGCATCAGTTCACCAACCACACGTCATGGAGACTTCTCGACAAATTAAATATCAGGTTGATCGGTCCAGTTATCTGAACTGATTCATGGGGTTCATGGTGCCACCTACACATATATCTCGCTGGTTTTTGATGTGTCATCCCAATGTTGATATTAGACATTAGAATGCTGGCTAAATAATGTCATCCCAAACCGTGTATTGTATATGTCCATCATTGATAACTACACAACATATTCCTGTGGTAAAAAATGCGACAGCATTATCCAGCAATATACTTCACCTACAAATGTTTTGAGCCTCATCGCCGCTAAATGTGTTGCTGGATGTTGACCAGCGGTCAATATCAAAGAGTTTATTCTTCAATAGGTGAACCTAAGCTTAAAATTATTTAGCTTAACATTGCCATCCGAAATTCCAGTTAAGAGTAGATTTGGGCGATAAAGAGTACTACCCGCTAACCGTGGACCATTTTTCAAAAAATGACCGTTATCACTTCTGCTGTGCAGATCCCAGCACTTTTTTGAATTCGATTCGTTTTCCTCGCATCCATCGTCCACAAAGATCAGTGAGCATTTCGCGCGTTGTTTTGACTGCTGCTTGAGGATTTCGTCTTCCTTATCAATATCGTAGAATGTTGTTCGAGTCCACTCTCCAAGCAATCTCGGAGATAGCCAGACTAAGGCGCTCCCAGGTGAGTTGGAGGACAGCGTTGGAGTGGGCGCGGATCGAACTAGCGCCTTTGCTTCCCACTCGATGGTACCACTAACCACTGTGCTTTCCCGGCGGTAAATAATTTGTCGCTAAAAGTATTTTAGAAAATAAAAGTGTGCTACTTGAGTGGAGAGTAATTTACAGGTGTGGTAGACTAAACCGTAGATCCACTCCCAGAGGAATTTCCTGCCGGTTAATCGCTAGACGGCGTGGCGCGTCAGCGGTTGGCTGTTGGAATTGGTTGAAGATGGTCTATGAGAAACGTTGTGTTTCCCAGAAACGAAATTGGGTCCTGGGAATGAATTTGCTCTTCCTGGTACACCGATTTGGCACATAAATTCTGTGTTTAAGTAGACATATTCATGCATACGGACGTGTGCGTATTCTTGTTGGCGCGGATTTTATTCTACGAGTCAATTCTGCCAAGGCCTTCAACCAACTGGGGAATATATGGAAGGCACTTAGGAGTTGCCTTCAACAACAAAGCTCCTCCTGTACTGTGAAGAAGACTGGGAACATACCCGTATGTGCAGATAGTCCCAACATTCACAACTTGGCAAGCTATAGTTAGGTGTTAAATCCTAAACACGGTAAACTAAATGAAATTCATTTCCGTGATCAAGAAAGAGGCCTGATATGCAGCGTTGGATAGGAAGAATACGGAGAGGTTGCTAAAATCCTGGTGCCATTCTAGGATCCCTAAATCATAAAGGACTAATGTAACAGTATGTACCTACGATGCAAACACATTTGCGTCTGAGTCCTCCATAGAGGAAATGATCATTCAGGCACGAAAGATACAGCTCGACGTCATCGTATTGACCGAGACGAGAAGACATCACCTACTCAACGCAGTCTGTGACACCAGAGAGGAGAGAAACCGGCGGCGTAGGCTTTCTCGTCAACATGGGTTGATCCATGAGAATGGATCCAGTGGAGCAACTTTTAGCACGAATCGCACATGTGCTATCGATGAGATGTCGATAAATATCGGTCTTGACAATCTTCGTCATTTGCGTACCGACATCAAGCTACGACGAAGACAAAGTAGAAGCGTGCTTTATGGAATTGGAAAAACGTTACATAGGATACTACACATTCCCCAATGTCATCAACGGATATCTTAGTGCTAAGACTGGATCCAGAACAGTGCTTGAAGAAAGCCATATTAGTACTCACGAATTGGAAATGAACGAGGAAGGTGAGCGACTGCCTGATTTTCTCATAAGGAACAAGACCATTTGTGGTGATTCAGAATTGCAGAAACTTTGCTCTCAACGCTGCACATTTCAATACATGACTGGGGACTACCACAACGAAATAGACCACGTCATAGTAAATCGAGGTTTTTGCCTTACCGATGATGCTAGTGTCTCAAAATTCTGCAGGAGATTGGGGATCAGAGCATAGCCTCCTTCGCGCAAGATTTCATTCTTCGCGGAATGGAGAAAAAGCTGCTCAATTCAAAAACGAAGTCTCAAACCACCATAAACTGGTATTTATTCAGTTCATTAGTCGGCTGTTGAAAAGTTGCTGTTATTGATAACATAGACAAGGGATACGATCGGCTCATTCAATATCTTCACGTTGGCACTATGATAGCTGAAAGTTCGAAAATCATCAAGAGACAGTTGACTCCAGAAACACTTAAGCTGATATTTTTGTTCTTCTTGCAAACTTTATAAACAGCAAGTTACTACAAATAGCTCACTCAGTAAAACACATTTACTCAGCACATTGACAATGATGTCATAAAAGTCGAAAATGGAAATACCGGAGTCCTTTCGCCGCCCAAGAAGGATTTTATTGATACGGTAACAAACAGCAAACATGATAACATCACAACACATCAGTGCTTCCACAGGTGCTATGAACAGAACGTTGCAGTATTCTGTCTGTCTGTCGTCGTGCTCACATTGTCGCCTTCTCTCTGCGTATTAATAGTCAAAGGAACTAGGCTATCATTCACTAGTCATGTTGTTGCTTCTTCAGAGGCCAGTCATGTCGTTCGTCCCGGAAGCTGACCTGGCCTCTTTCATGATAAGATCCGATGTCGTGTATACCTGAAAGATACTACCAGTTACTTTCGATATAGTTGTGGAGGGTTTTAAGTATTGGATTTCAAAATTAATGATGGTTTTATGATGTGGAATATCAGCAATATGGAGGAAGTCAGTATGATATGGATGAAAAACTATGCCACGCAAATGATGTAGCAGATGGGATGCATATAGCGCAGTGGTTAGAGGCACCAAAAATAACACAGTGGGTCAGTCTCTGTTTCGATCCATGGCCCAGGCCTTATCAACCCTCAATCTTTCCGAGGTTGGCAAATTGATATCAAATATGTATAAGAGAATAAAAACACCGACTTGGTGAATCGTTAACTACCACGAGCTACGATAAAGGTCGAATATGCATCCAGTCCCCACTGTGATGCTAAGAATGGAGTGAAATGCACGACGAATCTCTGGGAAACCTCCAACTGCTTTATTCTTTATATTTCATAAGCATAGTGCCACCATGGAAAAGCTCTGTTAATGATGAAACGCTTAACATGGAAGTTCATATGGTTCATCAATCATTGAAGAATAAACGTATTTTTCAATGATTGATGAACCATATGAACTATTCGTATTCTTCTACACCGGACATTTCCAGTGTAGCTGTGGCGATGTATTTACGGCCTATTTCCAGTCTCATTGAATTGAAATGACCGGAGATATTTATCATTTATTGCCTTTATTAAATATATCTTGTCTTTGTGGAAGACATATTCACCTTGTCACCGACAGGAATGCCAGTATTTCCGAGTATGCTTCCCGTTGACGAAAACCATGACCCGAACGGATTAAAATCACCGTGCGGATCCAGATGTTGTGTATTTTGAGGCGGATCGTCTAAAATACAAAACTAAGTGAATATTCAAGAAAGGAACCTTTAGTGTTGTGATGTAACGGCATGACTTGAGAAAACGGGGATTAAACGGAGGGTTCGATGAAAGAATTTCTTGTAGTTTTCTGCATAGAAAGTAGTTCAGATTTCCACTTTATGAAACTAATTTTATATTACGCAAACGCAGCACGTTAGTGTCAGTAGTACTGACCAAGGGAAGGCGTCGTTTTGTTAAGCTACAATTGAGCCATCACTCGCGATAGTGATGGTCATCGGCCTTATTGATGGAGTCTAAAAACGGCAAGTGCCTCAAAAATATATTAATTATGATAGGAAACTGATTCTTCGTCACCTGCACTTTGCCATTTTCTTTCAGTACGATGTCCGTACTGATTGAAAAGCAAACTGGCATTTTTAGTGAAGTCTGGCATTAAGAACATGTACCACAACGGCTGTGGTAAAGCAACAAGCAAAGCGTATAACGTCCTAAATTCGATAATTTTAGCCATTACACTGTAGAGTCCTTTTGATGAGGAAGCCAGAAGTAATTCATCGCAGTTAGATGCCACTTCTTTCAAAAAGAAAAACTACCAATTCAGGATGATAAGCTTAAAATAATTCGACTCGAAGCTAAACGAATGTTTTTATCTCCTAAAATAATAAGGCGCTTGTGGCGCAATGGTCCGAGATGCCCTGAAACACATACGTGGAACTGATCCCCACACACATTTCTCACTAAGCCTTCCATCCCTCCGAGGTCGGCAAATTGGTACCAGACTTGTCTGGGAGGATAGCACCACTGGCTCGATACATCGGTAGCCACCGCGAGTCGTTGTAAGGGCTAGATATGCATTCAATCACCTCCAAACGATGCTTAATGGAATCGAATGCATGACGCATCCTTTAGGGATTGATCAACGCCGGGAGCTTTTTTTTGCTTGTCACTTAAAAATGACAGCTCTATTATTTTCGCTGGTTCTTTACGCAAGAGACTGAATTTCAGAGATTTCACTCCAGAGAGAGAAGGCAACCACGACCATAGAAAACCTCTTTGATAAGACGACAAGATACCCATTCATATTAGAAACTAAAAATGAATTGAAGATAGCAACAAGTGCAACACACTATAGAATTTGTGACTTTCTAAACAGCTATTCTGTTTAATTCTCGGACAAACCTGATAAGGATATCTCTGATCTCCTCTAGGTGTCTGCACTCAGGAACAGAGTAGATAAAGAGCAATGGCAAATGTGCTGAGATTCCCAGTAGAAGACATCGTAGGAAGCAAGCAATGTAGAGCTGAATGCCTTCTTATCGAACTTCTAATTATTTTTTAAAACCAACCTTTGGTTTCTAACCTGTTTGTGATGCTGTGTTGATTCTGACCAGTTGAAGCACCAGTTCTGTTTTAATGATCGGATTCTATAGACAAGAAAAGAAAGAAGAATAACTCCTATTCCTGAAATAGTTTTGTAGATACGTATTAGAGTTTCTAGTTCTGCACTGATTTGTTCCTTCTAAATGGAGAAGTATACGAACCGCTGATTGGCATCCATTGCATTGCTTTTAGGTGGCCGTTGTAGTAGTTCTCTCCAGTCACGTTATCCAAATGGCATAGAGCTGGCACCAAAATTGACTGATTTTGAAATGACTGAAAGTGAATGGCTTTTATACAGGTATTCCTGTGTGATTCACAGAAATCCTGCTATAGCGAGAACAAAATGAAATGTGAAATGCCCCCAATGACCTTCCCTCTTGGCCTTCTCTTTCAAGTCATGTGATCCTAGAGCTTTGAATACTGAATTTAGAAACCGTTTAAAAACATTCGAAAACTTCTTAGAAAGTCATAGTCACCATAAAAACCCACCACAGTTGCTGTTTAACATTCAAAATATCATATCTCCTTGTCAAGATGACCTTTTCCTTCCACACTTTGAGCAGTGAAGGAGTAGAATAAATTCGTTGACCTACAGTTTATTCACCCTTATCAAGTGTACTATGTGTAATCCCGTTAACCACTCAATACTTACTTACTTACTTGGAAACCTGGATGGCCTATCTTCACTAGTTGTGCGGTCCACAGCATAATTTCAATTCTTCCGGAGTTTTGTTTGCTTACCCATTGTGGTTCCCTCAAGCCCCGAAGTTAGCCTAGTCATAGTCTGCCTTACGTCGTCACCACCACAGGCACTCGCCGTCCTTGTTGATCAGAGCGAGACCACCATGCAACCAGTTTTATACCAGAACGTAGATGGATCTTGGTATTAGGGGTTATTTTATTCTTTATTCACGAACAAGCTGAGCCTGGAAAGGTCAAGTTAACAGCAAACTATTCGGCCAAACACCTTCATAACCAAACAGTGAAAGCGGTAAACCAAGATTTCAATCACATTGAACACAGAATAGCTTCTTTGCACACTCACCGTTTTCTATGAGTCTTCCACTAAATATGTCGCGTGGAGACCAACCGTACAGAGTTCGCATGAAAGCGTAATGTGCTACTCCCATCACATGCTTACATACTACCCAACATCACGAGTGATAATGAGGCATTCTTCTCTGTCGTTAATTTTCGGATTTCTGGAATTAATCCAGAACGCCTCGAGAGTTTTGCGCGCTTGTGTTCTTGATTCCTGCGTGAGGATCGTGACACGTACTTCAAAGTCCTCCCGGTTGTGTCTCTGGGTCCTATGCGTGCCTAGTGAGGTATTTGGCTTACGTTTGCCGACTAGGTGTTCTTTTATGCGGACACCACAGAGGGATCTGCCCGTTTCGCCAATGTATTCGTCTCCGCACGCCTTACAGGAGATCAGATAAACTGTACTCGAGCTCATGCAATCACCGTCTCTACCATTATAGCAAATTATGCGATTTTGCGTTGCACATAGACGGCCATATAGGCGGTTACGAACTAGCTGGCACCTAAGATTACTCGGTGGCATTTCAACTACGTTTACCGAATTCTCTAGAACAGCCCCTCTTAAGCAGCGTTTCATAGCTGCACTTACATCATTTCAGATGAAGGGCAGGATAAACGGGACCTTATTGTGGCCAGAGTTATCGTTTGGGGGCCTAAAGTTTCCTCTACACCTATCACGAGCTACAGTTTCGTAGCCATTAGAAATGGCTATTTGCGGTGCCAAGTTCCGGGACTCCACTCTGTGCTGTCTTCCCGTGCACATGCTGGTAGCTGTTCGAAACATGTTTCTTACAAGTGCTCTTTTCGTGTGATAGGGGTGAGAGGAGAGGTAATGAACCAAGATGTTTTTATTACTTGGCTTTTCGGTACCACTTCGTAACGTAGCCATTTTCTGACAGGTTTTTGTATTTATTTTCTTCTCATGTTCTATGACCAGCTCGAGAATAGCTTGCATTGCGGAGTCACTAGGCACATTGGTATAAAGTAAAGTAACATCGAATGACTCCAATACGTGCGTGCTGCTTGACTGCGGTGCAATGTAGGTGATCTAGGAATATTTTGGAACTGGGTAGATGAGTTGGAATGAATTTCAGCAACTAGGTTAGGAACAAAGCATAAAAGAACATCTGAATAGAAGGGTTAAAATTCGACAAAGTATTCCTTTAGGTAAAAACATAGGGCACAAAAGCGCAATGAGATTTTGGAGTGATTGCCCGGATTCTAGCACAGGAATCAAAAACATCAACGAGCAAGACTCTTGGAGAGTTCTAGATAAATTTGGATAAATTATGGCTTTCAAAAGCCAAGGATGAACCAGAAAGACTAATGTCTTACTACCACCCATGATCTATCAGCTCACTTCAAATTGATTTTTCGACATGGGTGGGTATCACCGTCATGCCACGTGAACAACACGGGGATGGTTTCACACGCAACAGCACTGTGAGTAGTTCTGAACAATATTTGTATGTTAGATGTTCATTAATCCTATAGGTATTTCACTAAAACATAAGGCCGTCGTTACATGAAATAAGTCCAGGCTCTGAAGTAGGCGAAATCACCAATACGTCGGCCATCGATCAACAACAACAACAACAACTTCTACCAACCTCGCACCAACTCACCAAGAGCAGTTCATAAGAGCATATAAATAAATATATCGATTACTTATGACAAGGTTTATAGAAAGTTGGTCTGGTGAGTTATTATTTTACTGTGTTTAGCACTTAATACCTAACTTACAGCTTGCTGAATTCATAACGTGTGGCCAGGCATACTCATGGGTAGGTTGCCCTTCTTTTCTGGATTAAAGGAGGAGCCTATTTGTTCGACGTTGCAGGCTTTTGGCCGAATTGACTCGTAGAATATAATCCGCATAAGCGAGAGCTTACCCACACACGCATGCATGAATACGCATAGCAAATACAGAAAGTATGTCCAAATCGGAGCAGCAAAAACAGGGAGTCCATCCCCTGGATCCACCTGCGTCTCAGGGAAGCAAAGGTCGCTTTTGGTCCGCGATTAAACTCCTAGCCGCTACCTGGAGATAATTCAGTTGCTTCGCGACTAACTGACATGAAATGAGTTTACGAGGGAGATTAGTGAACATTTCGCGCACAAGCAACATTTAGTAAGCATATATGAGCAATGCTACTTGTATGGAAAATGTAATCCGAGCAGAAAGAAGCCGTTCTAAAAGGAATCGTTTTCGCTCTGCATTGAGTTCATGACTGCTTTCGCTCGGATGTAATCTCCTGATCTTAAACCGATGTCACCTAGGCTTACTACCAACTGATTTAGATCCTTCACATGAGACGAATTCGTTGGACAAGAACGTCCGACTACTTCACGTATGCAATTATTCGTAGGAAATTAGACACATTCTGGAAAAACTTATCAATACAGTTCTGAGAATTTATTACAGAATACTTCAACAATTTAATAGAAAGAAAAAGGCAATGGAATACGGACACACTTTGTTTCATTGGCAATTTTTCTTCCTCTGTACAAACCTTTATCGACTAAAATTACCTCAAGCAAAGCTGGATCCTAGTCGGTCGCGTGGCGACGAATCCCCTTCTGATCCACAACGGCGACGGCTGCCTGTGGTGATGACTGACGACCTGGGACAGACTTTGGCCAGGCTGACCTCGGCACTACAGGGAAACACAATACCTATACCAACGAAACTTCGAAAAGTGGAGAATATGCTGGGGGCTGCACAACTAGTGAGGGCAGGCCGTCAAAGTATCGAAAGTAAATAAAACTCGGTCCACTTCAGATTATATATAAGAATTGCTATCCTATAAGACTTCTGCACAGCCCTTCTTATTTGGTTACGATGTACTTCCTCATTTCTTGTTGCAGAGCCTGTCAAAACATTATTTATATCGTTGTTATTACTATCTCTACGGCTTGATTGACTAGCAATGACTGTGCAGCTAATTTCACCACAGCGTAACTATAAAATTCGTGACACAAACACCGAAAAATTCCTGCAATGATCCTCTACAACACGGCGCATGCTCCTCGCGACATGATGCTGCCGATTTAATAATTCATTTTTTCTTACTAAGCCTAAACAAGAAGCAAAGTTTGGGGAAACTGACGAACTATAAAGTAGCGCTAAAAGAAGAGATAACGCGGACACTTTTTCTCATTTTATTTTATTCGTCTTCACATCTACTGTGCGGATCCCAGCACTTCTCATATCCAATTCGTTTCCTCGCACTCATCGTCCACGAAGGTCTTCCAAGTTTTTACGTGTAGCTTCGGTTGCTGCTTAAGGATTTTCATTTCATCTTGAATGTCGTAGAATGCTGGTCGAGCAGTTCTCCCTGGAATCCCGAGATAGTCGCGCTGGACCGTTCCCAATTAGATTGCAGAAAGCGATTTTTTTCCCAGAGAAGTCCGGTACCAATTTCCCGACCCCGGAAGGATGAGAGACTTGGTTGTTTCGGATCGGAATCGAACTAGCAGTATACTGGTGATAACGGACATCACTACCACTGTGCTATCCGCCTCATTTTAAGCGGACCCTTTAGCACTAAAAATAATAGATCTACCATTCTTTCAATTTTTGTCTATTTTCGGGGTCCAAGAGAAAATACACCGATAGCGATGCGCAAATTTGTCAGCCACATAACAAGAAAAGCAGATGACAGAACGTCGAGAAGGAGGACGATAGGAATGGGAGTGGGCTACAAAAGAATGCAAGCATCTTCTTAGAAGACTACCAAATTGATGAGCGGACATGTTTGTAGGCAAAGCCAATCATCTGCATTCGCAGCCGGAATCGATTTTAGGAATTCAGAATAGGTCTCGTTGACGACACCACGTTCAAAGAGAACCACCACCACGGACGACGACTGCGCGAGAGAGAAACGAATGGAAATTATACTGCGGCCCACATAACCAGTGAAGACGAGCAATCCAAGCATTCAAATAAGTAAGTATTACTTTAATCCAATTTTCTCTTGATGAACAAACATATTGTTGTTAATTTATCTTATTTACAAACAATCTGACATTTCGACTGATATCGTCTTCCTCAGAGCATGGAAAGGTCCCGTTGACTGGAATCTACACAGCGAAACACCTCCATAACTAAACAGCGAAAATGTTAAAACTCAATTGCAATCACATTGAACATAAAGTAGCTTCTTCGCACATTCACCGCTTTCTACGAATCTTCCACTATGTTGCGTGTAGACCAATCGTATAGAGCTCACATTGGAAGTGCAATGTGTCTCTCACATTAAAATATCACACTTAAATACCGTGCAAAATCGTACATTACTGTGAGCTATTCCTCTCTGCGGTTCATTTTTTGATTCTAGGAATGTATGCAGAATGTTTCCAGAGTTTCGCCACACTGGCGTTTTCGATTCCTATGCGAGTTTGTTAACTTCCACTTTCAAATCTTCCCCGTTATGGGTCTGGGATCTATGCGCGCCTAGAGGAGTATTTGGTTTAGCTTTAATTTTGTCGACGAGTGTTGTTTTATACGGATGCAGAATGGTCTACCCATTTCGCCTATTTATTCGTCTTCGTGTGCCTTACAAGAATTAAGATTAACTGTGCCCGAACTCATTCAATTACCGTATCTACTGTAAGGGGAAATTGTGGCACTTTGCTATACATAGACGGTCATAAAGGCGGTTGCGAACTAGCTGGTGTCTTAGACCCCTCGGTGGTATTTCAATCACTGCTTCTGAATTCGCTGGACCAGCCCTTCTTAACCAATGGATTATGGCTGCACTTATTCTTTTGAAATGAAGGGCAAGATAAACAGTACCTTAAACTGTCATTTGGGGAGCTGGGATTTTCGTAGCCGTTAGAAATGGCTAACTGCCGCGCTAGTTTCGGAGGATCTTCCTTCTGCCCTCTTGCTGTGGACAAGCTGATGGCTGTTTGAAGCATGTTTTTTATAAACACCTTTTTGTGCATGAGTGAGAGGAGAGGTAATGAACCATTATATTTTTACAACTTGGGTTTCAGTAGCACTTCGTAATATAGCCGTTTTTGGATAGGTTAATTTGAATGTTCGGAAATGGAGGTCAGAAAAAAGAAGGAAAGGAAGGAGAACAAACGAATCCCAGATATTGGCGCAGCAAATAGCCATTTCCAGTGGTTACGAAACTGTTCCTATTCGAGGTAGATGCTGAAGAAAGCCTAAGTTTCAGACAACAACGCTAAAGATAATAAGGTCCCGTTTATACTTTACTTTATTTCAAATGACATGAGTGCAGGTAAAAATTTTACTTAAGAAGGGCTCATCTGGTGAACTCAGTAGCAGTGATTAAAATACCACCCAGCGATCTAAGACAAGAACTAGTTTGCAACGACATGACCGTACATGTGCAAGGCAAAATTGCAGAATTTGCACTAACGGTATAGAGGCAATTGCATGAGTTCGGGGACAGTTAATCAGATCACTTGTAAAGCGCGCCGGAACAAAAACATTGGAGAAATGCCCGGACCAGTCTGCATCCGTATGAAAGACCTGGGCTGTAAATTTAAAACTAAATCAAATACTGCACTAGTCATCCATATGACATAGCGACACAACAGAGAAGATTTGAAGTGGAAGTTAACATCCTCGCATAGGAATCGAGGACACCACGGCGACAAAACTCTCGAAGCATTCTGGATACATTCTAGGAATCCGATAATGAACCGCAAGAAGGAATACCTCGCAATGGTGCACGATCTCGTACGGTATTTAAGTGTGATGTTTTAATGTGAGAGACACATTACATTTTTATGTGAATCCTGTGCGGCTGGTCTCCACTGAATATTTCACGTGGACTCAAGACTCACAGAAAGCGGTGGATGTGCGAAGAAGCTATTTTGTGTTCAAGGTGATTGAAATCTTGGTTCGTTATTCTCCCTGTTTGGTTATGCAGGTGTTTGGCTGGGTAGGTTGCAGTCAAATAGATCTTTCTAAGCTCTAAGGAAAGCGAAATGCGCCGAAACGTCATCTTGCTTATAAATAAAGAATAAATCAACAACCTCATGTCTGCTGCTCAGAAGAACCGTGAATTATTCGACCAATGCAGAGGTTAAAAAGAAGTCGGTCGTGGGAAATATCACAAGTATTACTTTAGTTCTTAGCATTAAGGAAAATCCAGCACAGTACCTCAATGGGTAGGGAGAAAGCTGGCCCAATTGCGATGCAGGTTACTAATCCCAGTGAGAGAATAAATATCCAATGTAGGTAAATACGTGAAACCTGAAACAACAAGAATTCATGAGTGTAAATGGCTTAAAGGAGCTAAAAATGAATAGGCAATCGATTTGAAGAGATGGAAGACGTTTCCACCACTTTGTCAGCGAACGTGGAGTGTTTGCAACTCTTAAGCTGACCTTCACATAGACCACTGGGATTAGCATTAAGAGAAGACAGTCGAAGCAAAGAAGTGACAAGGCAGCCAGATGATAAACGTCAAGAAACAACCAAACGGTGATGTGGAATGCAATCAACGTGCACTTGATCGGCGACATCGCCTGTGAGATTTACACTGTTCGTCACAATAAGTGCTTAAGTCACGAGAAATGCTTTGATAGACGATTTAAGACAATACCTTTTGTTCTCCATAAAGATGGAACAAGTTAAAATATAATAAGGAAGACCTACATCTCTGGTTTTCCCGTAGAAAGTCGACGCTATACCGTAAAAACCACAGTAAATTGTTGCTGAACCTGCCAGCAGGTCTGAAGCAGCAGGTTCCAGAAGGTTCTTTTCAGCTCAAATATATGTCAAAACCACCAATCATAAATGCTAGGTAAGAATATTGTTCAGTTTCTTTCTGGTGAGATTCTCTAAATATTTATCGAAATAATGACTTAAATACGACTTAATGAAGCGAGGTAAAGTTTTCATCAATTCCTCTTTGTTTTGTGAGTTGGAAGAAAGTGTCCATCACCTTTCCCGATATTGCTAATAACCGGGAAAATGGATTCCTCTACCAATGGACACCGAATTCAGAACGACATTTAGCTTGCCACTTACTGATTGAATTGAATTATTCGATAGAAAACCTCGCCCAAGAATTGATGACGCTTCCGAAGAAGTGACAAAGAGTCCGTGAGGAGACGTTGCGCGTGCTGTTAGCGAAACTGATACGGTATCAGCTCATTTCGTCTTGTTACGGTAGCAATATATGGTAAGATGATGTTTTGAAATTCTTACGAAACTCGTGAAAAAAAGAAGAAGAATAGGAAGAAAAAGAATAAAAAAAAAGGAAAAAAAGAAACGCTGAGAATGTGACCACTTTTTAAAGAGTACCTGAGCCAAATAGTTGTACCATGTGCATAAGGTATACAGAAATATTAAGGCTACTAAAAATGTATCTTATTGGCTCTTTACATCGTCCATCGACGCTTCTACTGTACTGGATCATAGGACTTTATGCATTCGATTCGTTTCCCTAGCACTCATCGTCCACTAAGGACCTCAGACATTTCGCCTGTTGTTTCGGCTGCTGCTTGAGGAATTCGTCTTCTGCATGAACACCATAGAATGGAAGTTGAGTCGATTCTTCTTGAAAATTCGGAGGTAGTTCACTTAGAGGGTGTCCAGGAGAAGGGCATGGAGTAGAGGTTCGAACTAGCGCTGTGGTCCCTAATGGATAGCATTACTAGCTACTGCTCAGCCCTTCTTCGTTAAATATGTAATATTTGATAAACAGTACTTTTTTTACGTTATTGTGGAATAACAACATACCGATCAAAGAAAACCAAATGACGAATCGAAATGCACTAGCAGATTTTCTCATCACTACCATAATCAAGCAGCTGGAAGCACAAACGGCGAAGCCGATCACAGGCAGGATATCGTATAAAATGTCTTCCAACATAAATTGTTACAAGTCGGGCACAATCCTAAAGTTCACACCGTGCGACTTTTCACTTTTTTGGAAGGCACGTAAAATTTATCTGCAGGTTAGAGGATTACGGTAACAGCAGAACGTCCACGTTGACGAAATTTCTTAAAGGTATAATTATTCAACCAGTATAACTCAATGATATAAATACTCACTAAGTACAATAAAAAGTCACAGTGTAACAGAGCCTGTCGGAGATGTGGATCGTCGTCGTCTACCTAGGGAGAAGACAAAATTACACATTTTCCTGTGTATTCCTCCCTCTTTAAGCGGATACATAAGCAATCTATGAATTAACGGACGGCGGAGTCGAGCTGTCTTATCCTGATTATCAGGTGCTACGTGACAGAATGATATTGGAAGATGCTACAGTTACTCAGTTGTAAGAGCTGACAAAAAAAGACACTTTGCTAAATCGCTCAGGAAGAAAGGATTTTCTGAGGTTATCTAAATCACAACATCACCAGCATCGAAGGCGCTTTCGTTTCTTTTTTACTGAAAATCGAATAGAAAACTAATAAGAGACTGTAGTAAAGTGTTTTCTAAGGGACTAGACTATCTTAATTTCTGTTGGCACTTTACCACCATTAGTAGCCACTTTTTCAAGAGATCGAAAACGTCGGAAATTCACTGAAACAAGGAGTACAACAAAATACTTAATATTCATGACAAAGTCTAATGAAACCAGATTTTCAAAGATATTACTACACTATGCACCAGCTAGGGCACGTGTGGCACAGTGGCCTGAGGCGCCCTGCAATACACACGTGGAAACGATCCCTGTACTCATAGCCCACCAAGTCCTCTATCGATCCATGGTTGGCAAATTGGTACCAAACTTTTCTGGAAGGAGAACAGCACTGGCTCGATACATCGGTAGGCCATCGCGAGTAAAGGCCAGATATGCATTCAATCACCTCCAACGATGTTTAATGAAGTCGGATGCATGGCACATCCCTCATAGGTTGATCAACGCCGAGAGTTTTATCCTTAACCTTTTTTGTACCAGCTACTACAGTACTAAATATTGTCGGACGCATTTTCTCCAAGAAAACGAATTGTTATCAACAGAAAATCAGTCAGGCACCTTTCTAGGCCAAACGGTGATGCCAGGTGGAGATACTTCATTGGCATGGTGTTCCACTCCATTAGAATCGGCTCGATGCGACTGTGAACAATCGACTAGAATCACCGTGGCTCTGAGGTAGGCGAAATCCACCAAAGCTTTTACAAAAATAAGGTTTTCCGAGCGCCACCTATATACTTTTCAACAAAACAAGATACAATAACTCCGTCTCATCTAGGGAAATCAATTTTTTTCAGTGTTGAGAAAGCCCAGTGGTGCCAAATTTATCACTTGGTCATTTGTTGTCTAACGTATCTATAACAGAATATCGTGAACGATCTTCTGAAGTTTACAGAATACTCTGAAATTAGATTATTCTATGGTTTTTGTGAAACCAAAAGCGTAAGCGATGAAAGTATCAAATGACCGAGAGAATGACTACATTGAAATAATGAATATCGATTGCTAGATTCTAGAAATAAGTTTTATGAATAAAATTGGAATAATGTTCGCAGTTAATACTGTCCTTCATGTATACAGCTTATGACATTATTTTGTATGTAATAAAGCTTTGTGAATGTTTTTCGCCAAGCCAATGGGTTTTCCTTGCCGAAACCTCACCAATCTATGGGAGAGCAGACTTCGATTGTAATTGAGAAAGATGTAGATTCGGGTGTGTAGAGCAGTGGTTAAGGTGCCCTGCCGTACACATGGGTTCGATCTTGCGCTCCGGCCTCACAAAGCCTTCTATCTCTCCGGGTTATGTAAATTGATGCAAGATTTGTCTACGAGGTTAGCAACACTAACGTGATACATCAGCAGGCTATCGCAATTCACTGTATACGCCAGACATGTATTCAATCATCTCTAACGATGCTTGATAATGTCGAATGAAGGGCGCATCCCTCAGTGACTGATGAATGCCGAAAGCTTTATCCTTTTGTATATTCACTTTTGGCTCTAAACCAAACTTCCGCTAAATCGTCTCAACAACGCTTAACGGAGCTGAATGCATGATGCTGCTCTACGGGACTGATCGACGCCGACACTTTATCTTTCATCCTTCAATGATCCACCCATTGGATATATAGCTAAGTCACATAAAACGTTATGAGGATGTTGTTGACCGACTATAAACGCTACCATGTAGCATTTAATATGAAAGAATAAAACAAGTTAATAAGCGTTGGTGAGCACCTTGGCAACAATTCCGCTCAGATCATATATTTCAGCGGGACATCCCAGTAAAGTAACAGGATCCTATGCGACGTGGCAATATAGCGAGTTAGCCGTGACCACTTTTTCGCTACTAAATAGTAAAATTAAAGAGCCTCACACAATAAGTATGATGTTCTTCGTATTCTCATGCGAAGTGAGGCTTACACACCATTTATGGACCAGGTAGATTTGATGGCAGTCTTTAGGATGCGACGAGCACAAATGGAGGTTTTACTGATGTCATCATATGATCGATGGCTTGTGAGATTGCTGATGGTAGATACCACTACAATAGTGAAGACGATGCAGTAAAGGTCTCCTGTGTTTTTATCAGCTTTTGATAGAGAGAACCATGCGAGTACGCAAATCACTTTATTTTGAGAATGAAAGAGTACCGATATATGGTAACGACCACTTATTTATCGATAACGTAATCTTAGGCACGTGTCTAGGCTTAGGTGTACCGTCAACGGTTTTAATGTGTGATGTGGCTTCACCGAAACATGCATAAATTTTCTAAACCAGGGTTTCCGTTATAACACATCATTTAGCGCTCAGGGAGAAACACGATTTGTTAGGGTTTCTTGACTAAGAGCAATCCATACTAACGAATGTGAAAATCTTCTAACGTGAATATAGATCATCGAAAATGTTCGCGTTTTGTACGAAGAGCTGCTTCGTATTCACCAACGTGAACACTGCTGCATATTCATTAGGCCACATTGCCACACACCCTTGTCAATATTGTCATAGAATCTCTGCTGCTCGACTAACACTTCAAACATTTCGCTAACTGTCAGCAGTAATTCTAGTCTAAAAAGTGTACATATTGACGTTCTTCCCAATTTTTCCTCAGGTACGACCTTCCACCTTCTAACTAAGCGACTACATTTCCGTCTTGTCTAAAGCATAAGTCTGAGGTGAAGCTTTAGTTGGAAACTAAGGAATGAGAATGTAAGGCATTTAAATTAGGAGTGAGTAAAATGGTGGTGACAGTTCAAATTCGTCCTCAGCTAGTTGGTCAATATGTCCTGTCACTACCATTTCCCACAATTATTCGTTGCTCTTCTCCTTAAACTCAGTTCACTATGAGTCCCATCGTGATACCACTGCCACTTGTGGTTCACTCGGCATTAGCTCACCTGACCTCTTCGGCCGGACCTCGTTAATAGCGATCGGACCATTCTAGGAAATAAAAGTGAGGACCACCAATTTGAGCATATTAATTAATAAATGTGATGAAGTGCGAAAGAAAAGCGATAAATGAGGGGCAGAGTTTTGCTGGAGGAAATGCTTGCCTTGCGAATTTGATTAGAAATATAAATTGATTAGCAATTAAGTACAAAAAACCGTGGATATCAGCTGACATATGCATGGGAATTATTGACATCCGTTGAAGAAGAGATATGGGTGCATCAGGCGCAGGTGAGGTCAAGAGCAACACCATCGATCCGATAATTAGACTTTAGGGAGATCTTAAACTATAAAGGATAAAGCGTTCTGCGTTTATCTATTTATTATCTATCCGTCAGGAAGGCGCAATGCACTGCACTCCATTCGGTGTATCGCAAAGGTGATCTAGCGCATGTTTAGATAATGTAATCACTTCAGGACGCTTAATAATGTTCTAAGACCCGGAAAAGTGTGGTACCTTTTTTCATTCCCACAAGGATCGAGCCCAGAGAGTGGCATCGAGCCATCTCTGTGTATATTACACCGTTGGGGAAGCCTTAAAAGAGAACTATGGCTATTCGAGTGTTTCAAAGAAACACAAATAGGGAATAGAATCACTCGCCGATCAATAAGAGGATGATATAAAGGTAATGAAGCTCAACGGTGCAACTTCGATTTTTCTTCTAGTTCTATGTCGTAAAATCAAATAAGTTTTTAAAAACTAAAAAGGTTCAGTGGTGAACCGTCAATATCATCAAAGGTTATCATTCTAGAAAAGACAAGACTGCGCTGGAAAGAAAAGGAGCCATCTTAAAAAAAAGTTTCGCGATCACAACCCCGACTCTACTGATGACGAAGTGTTTGCTTAGTTAACATTCATTTCATGTTCAATTTTTTACATTGCATATTGAGTACTTGATAAATCTGAGCGAAGAATGTTTCATATTTTCCCAATAATTCAAAACATTCTCAGGAATGGGTCCGTCGGAATTACCATCTTCAAAAAAGTGCTTGTCCCACATCAACAACTCACCCCCTGGAAGAGAAACATTACCGATCACATCCTAACAGTTTTGCTGAGCTTAGATGAAAATAGGAACACTGGAAAAGGCAGAATAAACCTTACAGCGTTTAAAATTCTACAACAAAAGATCTTCCGGCTTTGAAAGCTGACTGTAAAGATAAGAAACGTCTCGAATTTTTCAATCTCAACATTTCTACCATGGAAAACTTGGTTTAAAATGGGCCAATTGGACCTCAGCAGAGAACAAGGCAATTACCACCACCTTTGCGCACGCAAGAGATCTTATAATTAGGCCTCATATTAAAAGTAATGTTTCTTTTGTCAATCCAGAGAGCAAAGGCAACTGAATAGCCTCAGCCACGATGGCCACGAATGAAGATTATCCGTTTCAACTCAAGTAACTCGGTAATTTACAGGATTACTGCTGATAAAATTGGTATCATTCCACAGCGCTACATGAATTGGATGAGTAAGGTGAAGCATTTTTTGCTATAGCGGGTTCACCAGAGAACTTTTAGGGAATGCTAGGATAGATAACTATATGGGAACAAGAAACATCAATTATCCATCAACAATGAACAACTTTAGAAAGCAAACTACTTCTCCTTAAGAAAAACTCTAGCCGGGTACAATAGAATTCAATATCTTCACAAATAACCGCATAAGTAAGATATTCTGTGCTTTGCTCACATCTTTCTTAGGCCCTGGAAAAAAGTCACAATGTTACGTTTTATTGGTTATTCAGTGATATGGGTGACTCACCTTCACTTTTTCACGATAGCCAGCATCCCATTATTGGTTTGGGCCACCAGATGCCTAGGAGTCCAGGAATGACACAGTGACGCTAAAGCAACCTTCATTACAGATTCCCATTGATTCTCTAAATTAGAGGACGCTTCTACTATTTCCTAATCATAACCTGATTTAATAAACAAGTGACAAAAAATCCTTAATGCTAATTTGTTCACGGCCGTGTTTTTGACTTCTAGAAATCAATAACCCTACCATCTAGTTGAAGGTTTAGTGGTTGTTGGTGAAAGTCGTTTGAGATTTAAAAGCACTTTGCTGTCATTCAGAAGCGTCAAAAAGTACCTGAAAGTTGTTTTTACTTAGTATTACTAAAAGCAGCATTAATTTGAGTACTGAAAGAGCCATTTCTACTCGAACTATTAATTGATGTATCCCTTGATTGACAGGCTGAATAATCTTCTTATAAAACGGGTAACGTCTGGGTGCCTTCCTCTTTTTCAGAGCCGGAATGGTTATAGTCGATCGTCCTGTTCACCATTTCGATGTGGATCTTCGCAGTCTCACCGAGTCGATTCCAATGGAGTGGAGCACCACTTGAATGAAATACTCTTCATTGTATTAAATCAAACAATAGTTATGCGGAAGACTATGAATAAAAAGCAATCGTAACTGTTTTGCTTCTAGTTCAAATAGTTGTTACAGTAAATGCTCATTCACACAATATTTGGAACAACAGAAAGGAAAAAAGTCTGAATTCACGGCGTCTTTCAAAAGTGGAGTGTTTAAAATCGGATGTCGACAGCTGCTGCTTCGCTCGATGTTAGTATTCATTCGTGGTCGCCTCGAGCCACTACAGTCACATTGGGATAAAGGATAAAGCTCTAGGCGTTGATCAACCCCTGAGCGATGCACCATACATTCTACTTCACTAAGCAACGTTTGGAGGTGACTGAATGCATATCTGGCACTTAAAATGGCTGGCGGTGGCCTACCGATGTATCGAGCCAGTGTTGCTATCCTCCCATACAAGTCTGGTACCAATTTACCGACCCCGGAGGAATGGAAGGCCTGGTAAGTCACAGTCACATTAATAAAAATAATTGCTTAATTGCCTCGCTTATTTTTACCCCCTATCACAAAAATGATCACTCGGAAAAGAAACTTCTCAAAGAGTCAGAAGTACGCGCAGTGATAAAAAAGCTTTCGAGATTAAACTTCTGTTGTTCACCTGTTCTCTCCATAGTAAGGTATTTCGTAGTGAGAACTGAAGTATTGGGAAAGGAAGCACCTAAATAAACACTTGAACACCTTTAGCTATCAATCACCGTTTCGGTTAGCCACCGCATACTGCCGTCGCCTTCGAAATATAGTGATATATATATAAAATATATATATATACTGTAAGTGCTCGAAATATATAAATATGCTGTGCCTTCGATGAATTATACAGTTAACAGACACTTCTTCCAGCTTGTTGCTTCCCTATTGAAATCTAAATAGATCGCGGCAGCCTTTTTCATCCATCTTTGGGATTCCTAGGCTTTGATACAACAGCGAGTTCACTAAAAAGTTCTTTTTATTTTTTGTTTATTTTTATTTGACCCGTTTTCACAACTACTGCGCGGATCGCAGCACTTTGCACGTTTCCTCAGATCCATTGTTCACGAAGATCATCAAACTTTACTTGTGGCTCCAGCTGCTGCTTGAGGATTTCCATTTCATCTTGAACGTCGTAGAATACTGGTTGAACAGTTCTTTCTGGAGTCCTGAGGTAACCAGGCTGGAGCGTTCCCCGTTGGATTGCAGAGAGTAATTTTTTTTCTAGAGAAGTCCTGCACCAATTTTCCTACCCCGGAAGGATAACAGGTTTGGTTGGCCTGGAGCGGAATCGAACTAGCACTGGGTCAGTGATAACGTACATCACTACCACTGTACTATCCGCGCCATGGAAAGAAATAGGTCCGTTTAGATTCTGCACACTTTAGTTGTGAGACTAAGTAGAATTCCACTCCAAAACTAATACTTGTGCGACTTTTCGGTCTTCGATTTCGTGTATTGGGCATATTTATCTAATTTTTTTATGTCAGATCAATATACCCAATACTCGGGAACGATGTCGAAATGGTTGCTTTCACTTGCAAATATTCTCTGATTCTCCACTGATGGCCATTTCATGATAAATCGCAATACCAATTTTCGATTGTCGATGTGAACTAAAATTTCACGATCTTAAGAGCCTTGCCTTTCGAGTCCGTCCAGGATTACTGTCGCGTATTTTTGAAAACCATTGCTAACGTCTCCGTGACTTCGCCTTCTTCAGAGCCACATGTTTCTTCCTGTTCATCCCGTAGTTCTTTTGAATATTCGGTACTACGATATCAACATCTTTCGTTTACAAGCTCCAATTCTCCTCCCAAGTGTCCGATATGATGCAAAAAACAAATACTAAAAAAATTAGTATGCGTAGATGTATGAGGAAACCCGCTTGATTACTGTACCGACCACCTTTTCATGCCAGTCACCGAATGAGTTAGGAGGACTAGTAAGTTCAAGTCATTCCAGGTACATAAAGAGGCACCGCGCATCACGCATGCCAATATTTTTACAAATGTACAGCGAGAATAAGTCCCTTCCACGCCATGAAGACAACATGTTCATCTCCTGAATCCATATATGTAAGAATTGTGGACGACCGCTTTTGGTAGGCGTTTGATTTATTGAAACTCTAAATCTCTCACATTGGAGGTGTGTAACATTCAAAATAATCAATATAGACAAGCTTAGGCTATTGTGACTTGGAAAGTTAAAACGTGAGTTATTGAAAAGTCAGATAGCACAATGTTTAACTTTCTAGCTAAACCATATTATTTTTTAAAGGCAGGATATTATGTAGAATACAGTCACACTGATGGTCAGATATTTGCGAAACTTTGGTCGCAGGCTAGCTTGGACCCACGATACCCTTTCCAGGGACTCACGCGTTACCTCCACTTCACCACTGAGACCTTTACTTTGCCTTTCTCTCAGCCGGTTTTTTTACCCTATCGATTCCATCAGCAATCACCTGTCAACGAAATTGATCTGGGGAGCACAAATCGGCATTAAACCCATCTAACCTGAGGTTGTAGTCAAAATCATAATGCTTAACTTCAAATACCAGAATTCATTTGTTTTACATGACCTAGAAGGGAAATTTAATGAGAGAAAACTAGTGGGTCACAAAATCGTTGCTATTGCACATGTCACATACGAGAATGGTTCAGAGGGATCTGATTAATTCTGTGCAGGACAACAGTCCCAACAAAAAGCCGTAGTACAGGACAAAGGTCGTTATGATAAAAGCAGAAAGCTGCTCACCTTGCTACTTGTTCCATTATAATCCGTGGGTCCCAAAATATCGTTCTTCAGACGCTCTTTTAGACCATTTTCAGCGTCAAGATCTCTAATGATGATCTTAAAGAATGCAGGTTCTTCTCTGTAGAACTTCTTGAAGTCGCCACTAATTGCTTCGTCTTCGTCAAAGCTTAATATCGGTGTGTAGATGACGAAGATTTTCAAATCCGCTATTAATGCACTTCTCTCCAGCCGTAAATGTCGATTCGGGTAGTAAGTTGTCCGAATTAATGCATGCTCACGGCCAAACCCGTGTTGATCAGAACGCCGACGCTGTTGACTCCTCTCTTGTTGCATGTTCTGAGGAAGAGTTCTTCTCCGGTATCACAAACGGCGTTGAATGGATGACGTATTATACTCCCAGTCAGCCCGATGACAACGTACCTTATTCTTCTTGCGTGCATGATCAAGTCTTCTATCGAAAAATTAGATCCAAGTGTACGTGCATTGTAGGTACAGATCATAACACCAGCGGTTTCAAGTTTAGGTAACCTAGAATGGCCTTAAAACTTCAACAGCCACTCTATACGCGTCCTTCCTAATGTTGCCAACTCGGTAGCTCTCTTGGGACTAGAGGAACGAGGTCTATTTATTCTACAATGCTTTCCTTATTATAACTATGGATACCTAACCCAGTTTTCAGCATGGAAGATGGATATGATCATCGGTAGCTCGCTAAACTTTGGCGAAGTAGATTTGGAGCTGATTTTTAGAAGGCGATCCATAACCACTTTCCATACGGACTTCTATAACACAATCTACATGTGAGGGAAAACACCTAATCACGTATGTCTGAACGTGCGTACGTAAATGCTGAAAGTTTATTTCAGTTAGTTCCCTATCTAGCCATGCCATCATCAGTGCTATTAACGCAGAAGAATTATGTCAAATTGGCGCAGTCGAAACAGTGAATCCTTTCTCTGGATCCACCTGCGCCTCAAGGAAATACAACGCCGCTTTTGGTCCGTATTTAACCACTTACCCACCAGCTGGACACGTGTTACGGAGGCTCATGGTCAACAAAAACGGAGTTTCGCGGAACGGCTAATGTGCTCCAGTACTTTCGGAAATGAAGGTCTTGCAGTTGCCAATATCTTTTGTTTTTGTGTTCACTGATGGAACTGTGCTTCACCTAGTAGCTAAATGTTCATAACGCCGCCTATATGCCGGTCATAACGCACGAGTTGTTCCTGGGTAGTTTAAACAGTCCAGATCGCTGCAGAGAACTAACAGCATTTTCTTATGTTCAAAACTGGACTACAAGCGTCTACAATAATGTGGAAACTCTATGGAAAAGATGGCTTCGATTTGACGATATCGACGTTATGGCGCACTACCAGTTCAAAAGCTCAAACCACTTCAATACGCGTATGCACCACTCCTCAATTTTCAACACACGGTAGATGACACGTACTGATTTTTATGCATACCTGGCAAGGAAGGAACCATCCTGTACAACACATAATTATTTAAATTTCCTACCAAAAAAGTTCGTTCCAATACTATTCCTTTCCATGATTTGATTTCTCCCACAGCCCTACCGTATTGTATTCATCATTGAATACTCATCAGAATACAATGTAGGCCCTTCAGCGTTATTAGCTACGACCTTTTATGAAAGATGATCCTCCCAACGGTTTACCTCCTCATCGTAGCTGGGAGGTGTTCCTAGGTGTCGGACTGCGACGCACAGCGGCCGGATTCATCCTCCTGGCAAAGCCTCCCAAGCTGAGAGGAAGTCCGGAGGTTCCATCAGGAAGCGTAGCTAAGAGTAAACCAGTATCAGGACCCACCACCGTGCTGGTATCAAGGTCGCATGGCGGTAAATCTCTCTCTGATCCAAAAGGCCCGCAACTGCCCGTGCTGGTGAACACCTGAGGCAGACTTTTGCCAAGCTGACCTCGGGGCTCCCGGGAACCATAATGGCTTAACCAGCAAATAAATGGTGATTATGTCGGGGTTCGCACAAGCAGTGAGGACGGACCATTCAAGTATCAAATATGAAAGGTTACATAATTTTAGAACATCCTCAAAATAGTGGATAGTTCAAGGCTCTGAATTTATGTGCATCAATAGTGTTAACACCAATTACAAGTATGGCTTTTGAAAAGATTCATCAGATCACATGCAAAACAACGAACACAACGATAATTCCAGCATGAAACTGGCTAAAGATGCAACGTTATGGGTAAGTGAATTCGAAAACAGGACTGTATTCACACTAGGCACAATAAAACCTTATACACCGGAAATCATAGATAATTAAAATGTTACGGGCTTTATGCTTGTACCCAAAGCAGACAAGATCACAAATGACGAAGATCTACATGTATATTATTATCTAGAGGACAAGGAAAATCGATCTAACCTCAAGTGTAAAAAACGAGGGTAAATTATGCTTAGCCAAAAAAGCAGACTTATATTGCACAAAGAGTAAAGTTCAAATAAATTATTTTAACTAGAATGGGATAGGCGAGTACACAGTGTACAAATGAAGATATGCATCAAAAATAAGATTACATGGTGAAGTGCAAGATTTCTACACAGTTACATGAAAGCTCATCATTATAAAATATCGGCTGGATGCTACCTAGTGAACAGCACAGAGGATTACGTGTAGCAACGGAAAAGGAACCCACAGTTGAAACAAATGTAAGGGTTGAGATTATTACTAAATTAGGTCTTAGGTTATTTTTGTAAAACAAATCGATCCAGTAAAGCTATACTCACAGCTAGAATATTGCTCAAAGGATGATAGACCACAAAAAAAGCTTCACAGGTGAACAAACTGTTGCATAGAGTCAAGATCTTCTGGCAGAAATGAACTATTGACGAAGCTGGCATTCAACGCTCCACTGCTGCCTTTTCGTGATGATGAACTCGTCAAGGATGACTTCTTCACTAAAAAATAAGACCAGTTACTTCAACCGAAATTAGCATCAATTGAGCTGCATTCAACGCAGTACTACCTAAGTCTGTACAGGAACAAAGTAAATCAGTTCTAAACCTACGAAAACCACTACTCCAGTTAACCGAAATATCAAAGCCACTGTTGGATTCAATGTGTGCTTCGATTCAAACCAAAACAGAAAAGTCTTAAATTACTTATATTACATCATTGTTGACTCGATAGCGAGCAAATCTGAAACAAAACAACATACTTTACAACTACATGAACAGGGTCTATAGGGGTACGTTGAGTGAAAGGTGAACGAAGACACTTATATAGGACATCCATTGAACCACTGAAGCGGTGAAAAGCAATTATGTTGGTAATGCTTTAATATTTCTAATCAAAATTAGGATAAACGAACATAGAAGGTTGGAATTTCACCTTTGTCTTCAACAACGTCACTGCTAATAAAGGAAACGAGCCGATCGTATCTTCGGCGAAATTATGCGAAGTGGTGGGTTTATAACTACTCAACCGAAATACCACATTTTTTTTGTGATCCGACCTTTCATTCAATTCTTCTTCTTGCATCCATCATCCAGGAAGGTCTTTTGACTTAGGTGAGAGTTCAGCAGATGCATGAAGATATTTGGTCATCACTATGGATGGTTGGTTTGGAACCAAGTCAACACTCTTTAGAATCCTGGAAAAGCCGTGCTAACGGGTTCCCAGGATTTCGCCACATGCAGTCGTCAGCCTTTGTAGTTCAGAGGAAGCTCTTCCCAAACAAGTCGGATGCCAATTTCCTGACCACAGCGGGATAGGAGGCCCAAGACGGACCCGTATCAGCTTTCTCTCCAATTCTATGTTGATGTAAAACACCTTAGATCCTAATATTGAACTTCTTCTTGAAGATCAAGCATGCGCATGCTTTACAGCATTCAACATTCACATATATTTGCTTCTTCACCTACATCACCATAGCAGTGTATCACGAGTCCTTGATCTCCCAAGGACTCAAGCTGACACCAGAAACGTGCCTCTTTGTCCACTCACTTGCTAGATCTACTCAGAGCATCCTCGTAGTTCAGTGAACTCAAAAAATGTTTATTTTCCTCTATCATAGCTGGATACTGAAGAATTGGTGAACATGCTAATAAAAGACAAATATTTCCCTTTTCAGTGGAAAACGCATTATCTCGCCAGAGAAAAATTTGTGAGAAAATTTTCACTAAATAAAATAATGACTCCTTTGGGTTTCCAGATTCGACAAGTCTACTTTTCGCATGATCGCTCTCTAACGACGTGCCCAGATACCTTTCTCACAGTCATCATCGAAATCCTAACAAAGTCGTAATTCATACCACTTATCTTACAATTCTTTCCAGTGAAAGATTTGGTAAGTGGATTATTGCACAAAGAATAGTAAAAGAAATTTACATACCCGAAGATTTTTTCAGTAGTGTAGAACTTGCAGCACCAGACATCTTCAAATCCAAAGGTGCAACAGTTGGATTTGCGCCCAGCAACACAAACGACTTCCTTTTCTTTTTCGACATGGTTGTTTTATCACTTGACGTGCTGAGAAGACGCGCAACATATAAGGTGTAAGCTTTTAAGCTAGTAAACCCATGAAAAACACCAGAAATGAGATTTTATGAAAGAAATAGTACAAAAGCTCCCTCACCTTGTACACATTTCAGCCTCGCTTCCATCCGTTTCAATCTCACTACCGCTGAATGGAGTGTCAACGCTGCAATAAGACACACTTGAAGTAGTAACCCCATTAGCAAAGATTCAACAGAAAAAACAAACAATGCTAAATATCAACAACTATTCAAGACGCTGCCAAAACACTCTTTAGGTGACGAAATTCGGTCTCAATAGCACAAAGATTGCACAACAATGTTACTTTTGGTTTGCAAATAATGACTGATCTTGTCTTCAGAGAATTTTTGACTAAATTTCACAACACATATTTGTTGCTTAAGTTGATTCTCCATATTATTTTGAAGCATAGTTCTTACTTAACCGCTTGCCACGTAACTCTTCTTCTAACGCTAAATCTACAGTGACATTAGATTAGTTGTAATGATCCTGCCAATGCAATAAACTCGTATCGTTCCGCTCCACAAGACATGGACACAAAACGGAGGAATTAACTTAAAATTTCATTAAAACAACACAAGGAATTGTGATATAACCACAATCGTGCTGAGATATTTGCAAAACACCGGATCGCAGGTGCCTACGGTTGGGGAACGGACGCGTTATTACCTTTTCTAGGGGCTAATGCGTTCACCACCACACCGTGCGCTTCCTTCGCTTCGCCTTCCCCTCAGTTAGTTACCTATCTACATTTCATTGCCGGTTTGGGCTCCCCAGAAAAATCCCGTTGATGGGTGATTGCTGATGGCACTGGTAGATAGAAAACTACCTGACAGAAAGGTGAAATGAAGGACACGCATGGTGTGGTGGTGAATGCGTTAGCCACTGAAAAGAGTAACAGAGCGTTCGTTTCCCACCGCAGACACCTGCCGTCCGGAGTTTTGCAAATATTTCAACACCACTGTGATTGTATTACACGTAATACCCTGCCGTGAAAAATTGTAATAGGGAATAAATAAAAGGTTAACATTGTGATTTCCAAGAAATTGTTTCCAAACATGCGTTGGTTCGCAAATAGTTCACAAGCGTTAGCATTGCAGAGATGAATTCCGACGACGAACAAGGTTTAGGTACCTACCAGTAGTTGAAAATTGTCCGAAATTGACAATAATCCGAAGTTTGCCCCTAATAAACTACTCATGATGTTGGAAAGGAGATCATCGTTCACCATTTCGGAAAAATCCATCGTTAGGAAGAGAATGAAGTCCCAAACGATTCCAACGACGAGCAAGGGGATTGCCGTATAGGCCAACTCCAAACCATTTTAAACAACAAAAAACAAGGAACTTCCTGACCCAGTCGTGCTGACGACGTTGAATGCTTGGACAACGAAGAAGCTTTTAAACACCTCATAAAGCCAGATTTGCACAGGAACTAGGTTGTGACCTTTGGTGGTCCATATATAGGAAAATGTAAAATCGTCTAGACCGACAACTAGGACATTGGCGATCGATGTTCATCAGCTAGTTCTGTTCCACGAAACACTCAACCATAGTTTCACAACCAATGTTGCGGAAGTTGAATGAATTGTGTCACAAAACCTCCCTCCATCCAGCACACTGATCAAGCGTTTCGCCAATAAACATATATTTTTCGGATAACCATATAAAACAATGATGGTAGAGCTCTTAAATGATTAAATAGATATTGATTCTAATTTGATTTGCAGGAACCATTCCCAAACTATGTAAACAGGACAAGTAATCTTGCATCTTGCTCGCAATAAGGTGTTGATTTGAACGACTCTTTCATGATCAAGACAATCGTGTTTAAGCCGAGTATTTCATGGTTGCCAAACAAAATCGGTCACTTTTTGCTAAAATCTAATAATTCTGAAGGGAACAGTTACTTAAAAAAGGAGCACAACAGATCTAGAGGAAATGAAATTCCACCCACTTAGAAATTGATTACGATAAGGGGGATGATTCGTTAGAATAACCAGAGCTATAGAACTTGATAAAAGAATCTTCCTTTACAACATAGATACTACTGCGATATGAGAGAGGTAGCCAACGACAGGAATATTCGACACACTAATATAAATATTTACTGTACACGTAGCTACGAAACATTAAATATAAATATGTAACGCACCTAGTAATAAAAAGCCAAAAATTAATAGTAAAAGAAGAAACTCGCCGTTTTTTCTCCTTATCCTTGTTTTTTTTTAATTTTGGAGTCTTGGGACCCTCGATGAAACTCGGTGATGCGCCCTTAGCTGGATGCAATGATATGGCTTCCTGAGAAATGACCAGTAGAATCAACTCAAAGTGTTATTCAGTCTGATCTAAAATGTACAACGCACATGTACACTAACGATGTTTTCGGATACTGTTTTTGACTGAGATGGTGGATCCTTGTCTTGTGGCTGAACAATAAAATCTCTTACTGCAACCGCAGGTGCTTCCTGTGAACGACAAGTTAGATTCTGATAAACACCTTTTTACAGGGAAGTCAAATTTCTGCAATAAACAGAATGATGACCTCGTAATGATAAAAACTTACAGCAAATAGGTCAGTAGAAGGCGCTACAACAGGGTGTTGTTGCGTTTGGTTAGAGGGGATAATATTTGCTACAGGGGAACGATGAGAAACTGCTGGAATCAAAGCTTCTGAAGTCACAGATGGCTTAAACATCACTCGTGGAGCAGCAGTTAAAGGAGTGGACTGGCGCGGAAGCGTGGCAGGAGCGAACTCAGAATCTAATGGAATGTTTCTATGAGAAGCGGATCTAAAAACAAGAAGGTTTAAAAAAAGTAGGAGTGTACAGATTAGGAAAAAATAGCTTCCTCACGTTTCCGCGAACATTGTATGGTAATATCCACTGGTTATTTTGTCATTTTTCTTCCAATCCGATGCACCAATTTTCGCCGACTTAATGAACATTACGTTTAAAAAAGGATATGGCTACAGTATTACAAGTTAGCAAACAACTAACTGCAATAAACGAAGCCTAGCATGCTTACCAAAACTGGCGAAATTTTTGGTGTCTCATCGGAAGTAGATGTAAGGAAAGGATTTGTGCCTCGACCTGATGCAAGGGGGACAAGATTTGGATCAATAAACAGTGATTTTACTGGACCATTAAATCGATTTTGCTGCTCAGACAAAGAAACTGCACCGAAAACTTCCTGAAACTCGTTAATTATACTTCTTCACTTAAATATCTTGTGACGTCATCTCATTAGTTAAAAAACAAAAAAAGTTATGGATCAAAAAGGTGGGACAAAACTGAAGTTTTAGCTAGTATTTTTTCACACAATCAGTTATCTCACTAACATCTTCACCATCATCTAGCCCATCATCCTCAAGAAGGGGACGACTGCCTGTACAATCGTCATCGCTAGCTAATCCAACCACATCGGTATGTTGTGACGATTCGCAATCGTCTTTGAACTCGTCATAGGAGGACTCCTCATTCTTAAAAGGAATATAACCAACCATCATCGTTTAACTACTGACACATTCGCGACTACGCCCGATTTTAAGCGGAGCTTATCTGGTACGAGGCTTAAATTTATACCTCACATGGTGCGCATGGTCCGTTGTCATTACCTCAGCAAAAAACGGTGCAACAAAACAAATAGTCGAAAACAGAGTGCGTTGAAATTCGAGACGTGCTGTTCAGTTTCTCCCATGAATGCATCGAAATCAATGCATTCAGTCGCGAATGTGTGGGGCTGTGTAAATAAATAGCCAGGTGGAAATAATTGATAAAGAACACCAGACGAACTGAACCAACCTTACTAATATCATCGGTGCTATCATGATCTGTTCTACCACGGCTATCACTACTAGCATCGTCACCTACACCATCGATATGTTCATAGCTAAAACGCCTTCGTGCAACCATGCGCTGCTCGTCGTGTTCGCTGTCTTCTTCCTGTAAAAACGAGTCATCAGTGGTCTGAGAACAATAAAACATTTGTATGGTAGCAAATTAGTATGTTCAGATACTAAAAAACTACTGTGCTAGAAAGAGGTGTTGAACAGGCGAAAAAGTTATGGTCACATACTGATCCTTAATGTCGTTTTGAAAACCCATTTTAATATGTTCAAT
This sequence comes from Angiostrongylus costaricensis, assembly GCA_900624975.1. Lineage (NCBI taxonomy): Eukaryota > Metazoa > Nematoda > Chromadorea > Rhabditida > Metastrongylidae > Angiostrongylus > Angiostrongylus costaricensis. The sequence continues at coordinate 49,220 of UYYA01000398.1, forward strand.
TCAAAGTGTTCAAAGACGTGAGCTGATAGGCCAACCACGTCAATACTCCACACTATACACAGAGCGCTTGAGCGATGTGTTCTGATACATAGCCGACACTCTCAGTAATTAGCCGGAAGGCGAAGTTCTGATCTTCGAAATCTGTCACATTTTCGAGATTCAAGAAAACATACATCGATGGGCCGGTCACATAATGAAAATAACAGACGACAGATGGACGAAAAGAACTGTAGAGTGGACTCCACGAGAAAGCAAACGTCCCCTAGGACGGCCATCTACACGTTGGGTGGGCGTGTTCGCAAAAAATGTTAATCAGCTGTACCCACAGCAGTTATTTTACAGATCACGGTACTCGGCTCGGACGCGTTGCCATGCTCAAACAAAACCATCACTATGGACGACGATTGCGAGGGAAAGAAACGAATGGCAAATGTGCTGGGGTCCGCACAACTCATGCGGACGGACCATCTAAGTATTCAAGTAATATGCTCAATATCAACAACATATACCTAGTACCAACCAAATTCCAGGTTTCTGCAGCAGTCATTTTTCAACTTTTGTTGTCGAAACTCGCGTTTCCGGCTGCGAAGCGACTGCGGATACTACACGATACGAGAGAATTAGGATAGAAAGTTTAAGCCTTAAACCAAAACTAGTTCCCATCAATTTGTTAGCGCTCCTACGTATAAAAGCAACCATATTTTGAAACAGGGTAGTGGTGCTGATGGATCCCTTGATAGTGGCACTGGCTCTTATAGATAATCATAGACGGTCAGGCATTCGTCATTAACCAACCCCTGAGAGATGCGCCATGCAACCAAATTCGTTGGAAATAACAGAGATGACTGGATGGATATTTGGTCCACATGACTTTGCCTCCTGATTTTGAATTATATCAGTGTTTTTATCCTCCAAGAAAAATATGGTACCAAACTGGCAATTCTGGAAGGATGAATGACTGTATTTGCTGGTGACGTAGGATCAAACCAACAGTAACGTGTGTACTTTATTACACTTCTATCAATTGCGCAACACACACCCGTGGCTGTTATAGGAAGATAGCAAAATATCCGACTCCAAATCTGTTCCAGAACAAAGATACCATTATACAATTCATAAGTCTCAACAACGGTTTACCAGTCTTTGGCGGCCAGACGTTAGCCCTTTCACGAACGGTCGCCATTTTCGCGTGGTTGGCCCATCGGACGGCATGTCATTGGCGTGCGCTAGAGGTGCGCATTGAAATCATGATGTACGGTCGTGAAATGGATAAGAGTCGAATCAAAGTATGTGGGACCATATTAACAACCTCATCGCATAAACCACAACGTCGTCTGCAAAGCGGTTTTTGGATATTCCTTATCGTATAAAATATTTTTTTTTTCGAACAATAAAAGTCACATATATGGTGGTAGGCTATTAAGAATCATAAATGATTCATGTGGTCCCACGTTGCGGTCCCATGTACAAAAGTAAAGGAATCGTATCATCGTGAAAGTGTTCATATTCCATTGGATTTTAACTCCAAAACAATATTTCAGAGAAAAAAGAAATAATACATAAATCGAGGAAATTTTTTCAGAAGTATCCCAAATCCTCTGTAAGGAAAAGTTGATACCAGTTGATGGAAAAGTCGCGCAGCAAGAAATAATTGAATTTGAAAAAAAAAACCACGGAGTAAAGAATACAACCTCCATAACACAGAGCTACATAGAACTACAAGTTGTAGATTAGGAAGAAACCTTACCATAGCCGGTTCATGCAAATCAGAAGCAGATCCTACAGAATCAGCACCGTCTTGAGCATGAATTCTGGTTTCAACTTCTTCTTCTAAAAACATGAAACTTAAAAAAAAACGCTTAACATAGAGATTATGTTAATGAAATGGGGCCGAAGAAAGTACGAGAGAAAATAAATATAACCTGAACGAACTGAAGCACCAAATGGAGTAAAAGGTGCTGCATCAAATGGATTCGTAGAGTCGATTGACGAGCTATCAAAATCGCAAGAAGAGTTCCTTTGATTGGATCCTGTGTAGATAGAGGAAATTGACTTCTACAACACTTCATAAAAACTTCAGCAAAATAAAACTATTACTTAAATGAAACGACATCCTTTGTAAATGAAAATATGCACTTATCTGTATGTAAAAAGTGTCAAATTAAGGTAGTTGGGAAAGGAACGGAGGAAAAATTTTCAAAATAATACAAATATCTTTAAAAACCAACTTCAACTAAGCATCGGCAAAAATAATCAATACTTTCGCCGATTACTAAGCTAAAAGGAGGTTGGCAAAAAGATACATTATTCGGCGTCTTCACCTTCTTCAGAGCTGTGTTGACCCGTATCGTTGGTCCGCAGATGTTCGTTGTTGCGATGTGGTTATTCTTTTTCACATTGAGTAGAATCCTGTAGAGGAAGCGTGAAGTTCCCGCACTCGACGGTGGCCTTCTATGCACGAGGGATGTTGACTAACTCCCATACGACGTGATCTGCCTTTTGGCGGAAAGTGCATCCTGCAGCTTTCGGTGTTTCAGAGGTTGCACATATCATGGAACCATTAAACCTTTGTGTGAATAATCAATACTTTTATGGGTTAATAAGCTTTTCTCTTCAATAATCTTCTCTTTTTGCTCATTTCAAAAATCTTTTCATCAAGCTCCTGTAAGCTTAACAATCCGCAAAAGTTTTGACCATGTATGTCAAGAATTAATCACAGATGGTTTATAGGATATTGCCACTCTATGTGTCTGCTATGAAATACCGATAGCTACAGCCCGCCATAAAGTACACCACATTGTACGGCAACTGAACAATATTTGTCTTTCATGAAAGGAAACCGCTGAGAATGAAAACTTCATTCGAGCGGTATTTCTTCCACTAGATTCGGCTCGATGTGACAACGATCACAACAACGACCACCTGTGGTTCAACGACTTGTATCAACGCGGCTTTGAAGAAAGCGAATGAGCCAAAACGTCAGCTGGATAATCCTTTTCACTAACCTCTTTTTAGTTTAATTTCAACCAAAATAATAGAAATAGCACTTACATCCAGAGATCCGACTAATATATTTCAGTTCATATTCAAGGTTAAAGCTTGTTTCACAAGCAAAAAATCAACCAGTATCGTCAAACTTTGCCCACCTAATTCTTTTCCAAGTTTTCGGGGCAACTCATCAAAACATTTTCCAAAGTGGCTATCATCCATTGTTTGGTTGCTGCGGAAAGGTGCGGCTAGGAAGGGATTCCATGTCTCATGCTACAATATGGTAACTGGTGTAACACAGATTTCAAGACAATTCCACAATGAAACTGTATTATGAACATATTACCCACCATATCTGACGACACACTGTCCAATCCAGAGCTAGATACAGAAGTTTGGTTGCAGGACAAAGCACTTGGACCTTTCCACTGACTGTACGGTCTGCAAAAGTACATCGTCATAGGTACTGCGAAATCATTCCCACCTAGAAGCGAATATAACATAAATTCATTCATTTCTGATGGTCCCTGTCTCTCGTATATTTCTAAGCTTGACTTGATACTTCCATCCCAATACAAAGTTAGGTGACTGAGTTGTTGAATGAAAACCCATCATTAAACTCGTTATTACGCATGAAAGGAAATAAAAAATCGGAAATCGTAGAAGATCTGTTAAGCCGAAGAGGTTTAGTAACATTTAAAACTGGTACTTGAAGGCACTTCGGATGATATGCGAGGTATCGCTTGTGTTTCTGCGATGAGTTTGATAAGTTGGTGCCGCGCTCCCGTCCTTCAATGCAAACGACGTGACTGGAGATGAGGACGCCTCTAAAGCCGAACCAGCGCATTCTGCTAAAATAATACTTTACCGTATTATTCGAGATTTCGGCAAAAACTTATTTCGAGAGAAATAGGCTGATTGCGAAGTAACGATTGCTAAACATGACTGGAATATTTCTGACAGTTTATCTCGTTAACTAAAAAATATTCGACTGCTGAAATACATGCGTAGCTGGAGGACCATCCAAACAAATATCACCTAAAGAGGATCACCCAAAATGAGAAACAGTTCGAAATCTTTGTCCGAAAACCCAACAAGAGAAAATCTGTGCCAGAGCAGAGCATGCAGGTGTGCTGATCTTCAGGTTACTGTCTTGTAAACACCGGAGAAGAATTAAGGACAATACACAAAAGTAGGAATTGGTGTAAATCGAGCACGAGGGATCAAATAACATTCACTCATAATCGAAAAAATTCCGCATAATCGTACTAATATTTGGAACAATATCTCTCTTAGATGCGATTATTTCTACTTAAGGCTATTACGAATATAACACTTACTCATTTGTAACTGAATGAATGGATTGGGATTCGACGTCACATTTGCTGAACTTACATGGACGTGCTGGTTAGCTGATGGCAAAGCAGTTTCTGAGAACAAATGATAGGTATATAACTGACTCGAGATAAACTAAGTATAGAAATAAGACGATTTAACCACAACGCTGCTGAGATATTGGCAAAACTCTGGACCGCAGGTGTCTATGGTGGGAAACGAACGCGCTATTGTCCTTTTCGGGGAGTAACGCGATCACCACCACACCAACACCATGCGGGTCCTTTGTTTCGCCTGTCTCTCAGCTATTTCTATCGATCTTTACCGCAGCAATCACCCGTCAGCGGGATTGATCTGGGGCGCCCAAATCGGCATAGAACCCAGTTAAGCTGCGGCTGTAGTTGAAATCACAATGTTATACCTTTTTATTTTCTGCCTAATATAATTTCGCGGCAGGGTACTATATCGATATCGATAGAAATAGCTGAGAGACAGGCGAAACAAAGGACCCGCATGGTGTGGTGGTGAACGCGTTACTCCCCGAAAAGTACAATAGCGCGTTCGTTCCCCACCATAGACACCTGCGGTCCAGAGTTTTGCAAATATCTCAGCAAAGTTGTGGTTGTATTTCGCTTAGTACCCTGCCGCGAAATTATAGTAGGCAGAAAATAAAAAGGTATAACATTAAGACGATTTAGTTAAAAAGTGCATACCCAAATCGGTAAAGCCTAAATCAGATGGCATGATGGAAGTGCATGAGCCCTCAGTAGAATTGCATTTATCGCCTTGGTATGGTCCTAGATATAAGGACTGCAGAATATACAGAAAACAAGACCGATCAATTTTAGCATCTACCTATACTTGAAAACTGCTGACATTTGAGAAAACGGAAATTACCTTACCGTTCTCGGATTCAAATGAAATCCTTGCGTCTTCATTTGAAATTGGAGTGACGTCACTCGTTATTACCTAACATTCAACACCTTAATCTCTATGTGAACCAGCAGAATAAAAGTTTGGTAACGATTCCCACTTTTGGATCTGACAGTACTAAAGAAAGTGCAGGAATAGTTGGAATGGGCTTAGGTCGAAGTCGTGGTTGAACCGATGTTGTAAGCAAAGTTGAATCAATGGTTGGTTTGACGGGAGAGAATGATATAATCGGCTCGGCTGAAATTTACGTCTTCGAAATTAAACTAGTATTATCAAGTATCTAAATATTAATTAAAGGCAATATTTTTTACATCATGTCTTGCAGGTAAAAATGACGAAAATATCGTGAAATCTTAGAACCACTATCATGGCTTACGGGATCTCCTATCTTCTTCTATGAAGATCGGAAATCAAAAAAAAAAGAAAACTTCAGGTATTCTAAATTTTATGGGCTTGTTAGAAAGCTCTCCGTGTTGATCAATCCTTAAAGGATGCGTCATGCATTCGACTTCACTAAGCATCGTTTGGAGCTGACTGAATGCATATCTGGCCTTTAAAATGGCTGGCGGTGGCCTACCGATGTATCGAGCCAGTGCTGCCATCCTCCCAGACAAGTCAGGTACCAACTTGCCGACCCCAGAGTGATGGAAGGCTCGGCGGGCCAGGGGCGTGGGAATCAATCCCATCTATACTGCAGGGCGCCTCCGACCACTGCGTCACAGGCGTCGTTTTTACCATTTTTTACTACCTCCCTGTTTATCCGGACCTACTATACAAAGAAATTATGCACAAATAAGAAAAGAGGCACTCGTTTTAAATAAAACATGACAGTAACGTACGATCAACTCGATTCTCTATGGAAACCGTTTGAACTTCACACACTGCCGTTGGCTCGCCATCGAATGAGTATGCATGGTCGGAGTTAAACGCTCTCACAACAGCTGAGAGGGACGGCTTACGACAACCCTTGAAAATCGCGCTTATGACAGAGAGTTAAATAAGATTCAAAACGGCTCATCACAAGATATTCACCTTAACATTTCGTATGGGCAACACTTTATCAGCAGCAGCGAAAGTCAGCACAGCACATTGATAAATAGACGGTCTTTTATCAGCATCGACATTTAGAAGACATTCTTGGAACGAAGTCAAATATTGTTTATCGAGAATAAATCAATGACGACACTCAAAACAATTCTGTACAGGGTTTCAAAACACTAGAAATTCCGTTTCGCCCTAATTGCAGACAGCATCCAAAGCTAGTTTCATGACGCATGGATGGTAAAGTTAATTTAATAAAAAAGGAGATAAGACTTACTTATTAGGGCCTTCAGAGAATCCGAATGTTGCGGTTCATTCGGAAAGGAGAACGCTCCGTTTTGAATAGCCATTGCAGATTCACCAAATGGCAAAGAAAAGTAACATAGTTTGTAGAGCATAATTCCCATAGCCCAAATATCAGCCTTTGTCCCTAAAAGAAACATCTGATATTCAAAATATCGTCGAATTTCTTTCCTTTCTCGAAGAAAAAATCGGCGCAACACCCACAGAGGCTTGAACGATGCCTACCGAAATCTAACCGGCACATGTAACATCTTGCCGGGATGCTCAGCTCATATGTTCCCATCTTCAAGATTCAGGACAACACATATGAACACAGAAACATGGATAGGTCGATCATATAATGAGAAGAACAAATAGATGGACGAAAAGAACTATACAGTATGCCCCATGAGGATGAAGACGCCCCCTTGGACAACGGACCTAAAGATGAGTGGACGTATTCGTGGTAAACGTCAACTATCTGCATTCAGGATTACAGAAAGGGCCTCACGGACGTCAACATGTTTGAAGCAGACCACCATCATCACTGACGATTGCACGATTAAGAAACGAGTGAAAAATTGTGCTAGATCCTGCACAACCAGCGAATACGTACCAACCAAATAAGTATCTAATGGTTTCACTGTTCGAAATTAAAATCTTGACAAAAAAGGGGACAAAAATACGTTTTGTGAGATCCAGAAAGTCAGAGTTTCCTTTTGGCAGAAAGATGTTTGCACCATACCAACAAAGTTCAGCAGATTACAACAGCTTGTATCTCAACTTATAAAGTCCATTTTGAGCTGAAATATTTTGACTTCCAGTTTAAAGCAGCAATTATTTCCGCAACAAATGCATTGCACTCAATGCACGTAGAGCGTATCAACGATAAGTTTTCACATATAAAACTGTGCTATTTTGAGCGAGTTTACACATATTTACGGTGGAATAGCTACCCGTTCTCTACATACAATTTTTAGAAACTACAACTTCAAATGATAGAGTTATTGACGAATGAAATATCAAGCACTTCCTTGGATTCTCATGAATGATTCGTTAGCTACCACTTTTTCTGTTCTGAGGCACCACAACGTCTGTAAACAATAGAGGAATACAGCTTGCAAGCAAGCATCTGACATCAGATCTGTGTTGTTTGAAGCTACTACCATTGGAAGGAAGAAGGAAAAACATCACTTGCCAATTGGCTTTCCACTATACAGATCAATCATTTCTGGCGACCTGTAACTGAGAGTTGTGTACTTCTCCACCTCGTTTTGAAGAAAACTGATGGGATATTGGCTGCTTGACAGCACCTAGAACTCCGTCAACGATGAAACAGAAGATGTAGTAAAACCAAACACCCAATAATTAACCTTTGTTGTAGAACTTCCGAAATCACATAGCACATAAATCGGGGGTCCCGCACGATTTCGCTCATCGATAAGGATGTTTTCGATCTAAATATACGCCAATGAATGTTTATCTGAGTATTAAAAACGATCAATATGTCACAGCTCATGCTTGTTAACCTGGAAAAATAAATGAAAACGAGATACATTTCGAAGTACTACTGTCGAAAAAAAGATGTACGTGAATGATCCAAAAAATCAAACATGGATCAAATTCAAGAATGAGGTAAAAAAAAACACCTCGAATTCATCAGTTTTCGCAACTTACTTTTAGATCTCGATGAATAATCGGAGACACGGAATGATGTAATCTCGCTACAGCTTCACACATGTCGCAAAAAATGGAAAGAACTTCACTAGAACGGAAGCTCTGCCCAAGAAGGAGCCGTTCATTCATTAACTGGAGAACGCTTGCTAAAATACAATGGCTCTCTTAAAAGCTACGCCTTCACGTTCCTTCTGCTTTATGTCTAAAAACAAGCATTTAGCAATGAAATGTGTAATAAGAACAATCAATAACTATAGTAAGCCATTAACAACAAAAACACCAAACGCTGGTCAAGTATTGATTAACTGCATGTGCTGCTTAATTATAATATAAGTTTAATGTATCTCCCTCATATGCCACGGACCTCGCTCATATGAGGGACCTCGAGCCTGTTAGTCGCGAGACTACGTGGCGCGTCCCCAGGTGGGCGGGTAGGGGATTAATCGCGGATCAAAAGCGACCTTTGCTTTCCTGAGACACAGGTGGATCCAGAGAACGGACTCCCTGTTTCTGCTGCGTTGATTGGGACATACTTTCTGTATGTGCTAGGCGTTTTATTGCACGCGTGTGTGGGTGCGCTCTTGCTTATGCGAATTGTATTCTACGAGTCAATTCGGCCAAAAGCCTGCAATCAAGTGACTGGGAAGTATATGGGAGGCGGTTAGAAGTCGCTTCCAATAAATAAGCTCCATGTCCACTCTGGGAGAGCCTGGCAAGCTACCCGTGAGTATACCCAGCCCCCACCTTCAGAGCCCAGGAAGTATACCGAGCCCCCACGTTCAGAGCCCGAAGCTATACGTGGGTATCAAAAATGCTAAACACAGTAAAAAAAAGAACGGGCCTTATTCCCCTGACCCCGAAAGAGCACCAATTTCGCAGCGTTAGATAGAACGAGTACGGAGAGGCTGCTAAAATCTCAGAGCCAATTGAACTATGGTGACGGTCTGTACCTACAATGCATGTACACTTGCATCCTAGTCCTCGATAGAGTTCTTGCTTATGCAAGCAAGAAGGATAAGGTACGTTATCGGCCTGACCAAGACGAGAAGGCGGCAGCCTTTCAACACCGTCTATGACACCGGAGAAGAACTGCTCCTCGGAACACGCAACAATAGAGGATCGGCGGCGTCGGTGTTCTCGTCAACACGAGTTTGTCCATGAACATCGATTCAATCGAACAACTTACAACCCGAATCGGACGTTTACGATTAGGAAGATGTAGGTCAATTTCGGCTTTAACAATCTTCGTCGTTTACGCGCCGACATTAAACTATGACGAAGAAAAAGTCGAAGCGTGCTATATGGACTTGGAGAAGTTCAACAGAGAAGACAAACCACACATTCTTCAAGGTCACCATTGGAGATTTCAACGCCTAGATTGGACGAAGAAGAACGTCTGAAGAACGCCACATCGGGACCTATGGATTCGAATGGAACGAACACGGTGACCAGCTATCTGAGTCTACCATGGCAACCAAGACAATCCATAGTAACTCGCAATTCCAGAAGCCCCACCTTCAGGGCTGGACGTGGGAGTCTCCCAATAGAGAGTACCATGACAAAACAGACCACATCATAGCAAATAGAAGGCTTTGCCTAACCGATGTCGCTGTTGACCCAAAATTCTACACGGAATCGGACCACCGTGTCCTTTGTACAAGATTCTAGTTCTTGCGGAAAAGAGAAAAAGTTGCCAAATTCCAAAACCGAAGTCCCAGAACCAACGTAAACTGGGATTTATTCAATTCATTAGTCGGCCGTTGGGAAGATGTCGTTGTCGATAACACCGGCGAAGAATACGATCCGCTCATTCAACATCTTCACGTTAGCGCTATGAAAGCTGAGAGTTCGAAAGTCACCAAGAGACGTTTGTCCCCAGAAACACTCGAGATGACACGCTAGTGTGGAATCGCACGAGCTACAAGCAACCGCGAACTAACGTCTGAACTTGCAAAACAATGAAGACAGGCGATAAAACAAGATCTTAAAGAGAGAAGAGCAGCAGTAATGGTCCAAGCTGCAGAAGCTGGGAAAAGCATTCGCAAGCCCACCGAAGCTTCGCCAATTACAAGACCAAGATGAATGCACTTTGATGCCTAGAAGAATAAGTTACAGCGTCCAGAAAGGCAATAGAGAAAATCATTTACGAATACTACTCGGATCTCTTCCATAGCCACATCCACCTTCCGTTATATCAAATAAAGGAGGATGGATATGTTGTACCACCGGTTCTCCCTTCCGAAATCCGATATGCCATTTCGTCGGTGAAAAATCGAACAGCACCAGGTCCGGGCAGGATAAGACCAGAACACCTGAAGAACCTTCCGCCAATCTTCATAAACACACTGGCTCGGCTCATCACACGTTACCTGTCTGAAGGCAAGGTCCCTAGTCAGTGCCAGACCAGCAAGGCCGGGTTATTGTTCAAGAAGGGTGACCTACACGATATCGGCAACTATCGCCCAATCTGCTTACTGTCTGTCGTCTACAAAGTTTTCACTCCAGTCATCATAAACAGCATTGACAGAACACTAGACGAAGGACAGCAATGTGAGAAAGCAGGTTTTGAAAGGGTTTAGTACGATGGACCACATTCACAGGGTAACACGGCTCATTGAAGTATAGCGAGAGTACAAAGACCGCTCTGTCTCACTTTCATCGATTTAAAGAAGACCTTAAACTCAACTGAGATAGAAGCAGTCTTGGAAGCCCTTGATAGTGAAGAAGTCCCCATTCAGTACATAGAAATTGTTCGTGAGCTGTCCAAAAATTTCACAACTAAGATATCACCATTCTACTACGATATTAACATTGACGTCAAAAAAGGAGTTAGGCAAGGCGATATCATCTCGCCAAAATTATTTACCGCCACCTTCCAGAACGGCATGCGAACATTGGAATGGGATAATATGGGAGTGAAAATTGATGGTCGGCAGTTACACCATCTTCGCTTTGCTGACGCCATCGTCCTTATAACACCAAACATTAGCCAAGCGGAACGTATGCTTGACGACTTTGATAAAGCCTGTGGAAAGATTGGTCTTCGACTAAATCTCACAAAAACGATGCTCATGAAGAACGGATTGGTTTCACATGCCTCATTTATGCTCAACGGAATGAATATCTCCGAATGCTCCAGTTATATCTATCTAGGTCGGGAAATCAATATGATGAACAACCTAGCTCCAGAGCTGAGCAGAAGGAAAAGAGCGGCTTGGGGAGCTTTCAAGAGCATCGAGGATGTAGTGAAGAAAACGAAGAACACCCGATTCCGTGCCCACCTTTTCGACTCAACGGTACTTCCTACCGTAACGTACGCATCAGAAACCTGGTCGCTGCGTAAGCAGAAAAGGTCAGTCAGTGTTATCGAACGCGCAGTCCAAGAGACGATGC